>JACCPG010009067.1:0-21880 GCA_016069955.1 Drepana arcuata
ACAACTAACACAGTCCAAAGCTTAACGAGACGGCAAATTCTGAAAAACAAGCGAACTCGATGAGGGTCAGACACTGAGGTACAATTAAAAAGCGAATCGTAAGCCAAGGATTAACTGGGCCAGAAATAATGAGGCGATTCGCTGAATAATGCCTTAATGTACCTTGTACTAATGCCTAGAGTTATTTACAATGATCGTGCTTAATCGTACGAACACAGGTATTGTCAGACAGTATTTAAAATTGTTTTCTTTCTTCCTGCTAGCGTTATAGATATATGCGTATATACTGTTATTGATCTTGACAAAAGTTTATTGTGGCTGATATAATATGACAAAGCTCACGTCAAAACTGTAACTGCGATCGACGACTATTGAAAAACAGCAATTAAACTAGAATGAGTTAAAAAGTTAAAAAGTTACTGTTGTGCCTAAGGACCGGCGACCGACAACCGGAATCTGTCACGCTGGCACCTTAAATATATCTCTAGCAAAAGGAAGGAAGGTGTTATGTGTGTACCATATGAGTACCCCAATAGCCTCAACGATCTGTCATGGCTCAGTCAGGATCAAACAGGTTGCAATTACTTTTCCTAAAAATGTACGATCTGCTAGCAAAGCAATAAGGAAAATGTTTTTACCTTGAAGCCAGAATAAAGAAGGACCTAGTTGTAAGTCGTGTCACCTCACCACGAAAAAAAAAGAAGTTTACTTATTGTAATTTCTCAAACAACTTAATACCGAGATAATGGAAATAAAAAGCTGCCACGTTTAGTCGAAGTCGCAGACTTAAGTCTAGTAAGTTCCCACAATAAGAGAACCGATAGAGTAACAAGTTGGAAAATTCCACTCTGCTCGTTTTACCCGCAGCAAGAATCAGGTCGGAAATATCGACTTGAAAATTTCTAGTTTGTTAGTTCGCAATGACACCGCAGTCGCAAGTTGGATTATTTTTACAAGTTGCAACCGTGCGGTTTGTGATTTATCACTCGACTCTTTTAGTCTGCTTATGGAAATATATTTTTTGTCTTTTTTATTGCCTTTTCTGTTATTGCAAAATATTAAATAATATATTTTTATCATTATTTACGCCTAGATTTTATTTTCTGCCTTTAGTCTTTTTCGCATGCGAGATTAATATTTATGATCTCAAAGATTTACGTTTGACTATTTTCCTAATCTTACTTTACCCTAACTATGGTGTGCCATAATTAGCTAAGATTCAAATAATTACAGATTTATACACTCTTATCGGTGTTCTATCTGTCCATTTCTCTCTGTCGAATAACCGGGTCCTTGAACTCTATATACGTCATATACAGATGACACAGATACAAAATATTTATATAAGAAACATACATACATACATGTCATCACGCCAAGTCCCTAACGGGGTAGGCAGAGAGAATAGGGCGCCAGTTCTCTCTAGACTTACATATATATAATTTAGTCTTGAATGTCCAATGTATGAAAAGATATATGAGTGGGTATGGACATTGTAAAAATGTGTTAATGTAAATTGGTAAAAATATGTAGATAAAATGCATGCATGTAAAATGATTAAAAATTGGTTTTAATCATTATCAGCACTTTATAGCAAAGAATTTAACATTCTTTATAGAATATCATTAAATAAATATCATCTAAAAATTGGATTAAAATATACAAACTAAGTAGATTAAAGGATTTTCTTAAGGGACCTTGATAGTCTTAAGAAAATTAAGACAATCCTTCAACGCTTTTGAAACTTGGAAAATAGACAACGCCTTTTATTAATGTAATCGTATTATAAATTAAGGTAGCTTTGTTTCTCGTTACTCTACACAGGGATTATTATTCCTTTATAATTATATAAAAGTTTTGCAATAAATAAAACACCGTGATACAAAGTGTTTATAATTTCTGGCCTCGCATTTATAAACTCTCCGTCATTGTTATTTTATATTTATATATTATATATTATACATTATATTCTTCTCTACACATTATATAATTCTGTGAGTTTTTGAATCCACCCTGTCTCCTCCCTGCTTACCCGTGAGTTACTCTTACGTATACATAATTGTAGTGTTATATATCTACAGATAAGGCGATAAAACAAAATTAATTTAAATTAAATTAAATGCATGCACTCGAGACAAGCCAATAAAGTTGTAAGAGCGCTTGATCCTTGCCTACACGGGCACATTAGTCACGTGATATTTTGACTTTGCCCTGCGTTTGCACTCGTATTAATTATGATTATCCATACTAGAGAGAGCTGGCGCTCTATTCTCTCGGCCCTGTTAAGGACTCGGCGTGATGATTAGTAGTTCCCGAGATAGCTTTCTAACAAACAGAAACACTTGAAACTGACAAACCTGCTATCCGTCTGAAAATACAGTGTTATAACACCCCTGTAAGGTATATTCCGGAACGCTTGATGGAAGGTGTGAAGGTATAATAATAAAAAAACATATTTCAATCTCAATGTTGAATCGCGAATTGGATTACCTTTATCGTATCAAAATCGTTTGATAGGTACAAATTGAATCGTGTGCTCCCCGCGGGTCGCGTGTTACATGGCGGTCGGTCGCAGGTGTCGGGTGATATTGCGTTGGCCAAATTACCATCACGTTATATTATGCAAATGTCACCGGACAATGCAGTTTGGGCAATTTAGTTAAAGGCGAATATCAAATTTCACGTGCCTACACTTGCTCGCTTTGAAAATTACAACATGATTTCTATTCATGTATATAGTTATATATTAATATTACTAGTGGTGTCACGTGGTTTCACCTGCAATTAAAATTTTATTTGTTGGCATTATTGTAGCGTTTTTTTTTATTTAACAAACTTGCAAACACTTAAATATATCCCCGGCGGAAAGTGGGTGCGTGGGTACTGCCTATACTCCTCTGCCTACCCCTTCGAGGACCCTTAGGGGAAGGCGTGAGGATAAATTATAATACAAACAATCAAATGTTCCCTCTTGATTTAATATTAATGTAGACCCTTTCCCTCAGGAGAGGTATGTCCGTCTAGAGACAACTGGCGCTCCACTCTTCTTGTCCACCCACTAATTACAGAACTTAGCTTCATCTAAATTAGTATCAAATTCCATAAAAGTTGAGTTTTCATTCATACATACAGTGATTCAAGAGAAAGCTTTATGTATATATACACCTACATATTGTAAGTAATCATAAATACGAATTAAACTCGAGGGACGCCGCGAGGCGCAGCTACATTTAAGATAAATAAATGAAAAATTACAGATAATTCCTTTAACGCTTTAATACAACACGCCAACACTTAATCGAACAATACAATTACAACGTTATCAATAACGTCATCAAAATGCGAAACACAACGTGAACATACCGTATGCCCCGTCGAGGGCGAAATTAAGTAATTAATAAAGCAATTTCGTCATTATTGGACGCATCATGGGCTCATGTATCAATAAGGTAATAAATTTTACCATTACCTTTGGGACGGTATGGCCGTACGTTAGGGCCGAGCGATTATTCCATGATTTTTGTCAAGAATATATTAATCAAAATCAAAATATTTTATTTCACATAAAAAAGGTGCACGGTTCGGGTTTGGTCGTTTCAATGGAGAAGAACCGGCAGGAAACTCCATGGTTAGTCTTTTCAGTCACATGGGTCCCCGAAAGGGTAGGCAGAGGTGTATAGGTAATACCCATACACCTGCCAGAGATATATTTTAGGCGCCAACGTGAGAGATGGCGAGTCCTTTGCCGTTACGCACAACACTACTATACATACGCCTTTGAATTTCTTCTCAGAAATACGCAGCTTTCCTCTTGATGTTTCTCTCTCTCCGTATCTCTTCACCGTAAAGCTCGTGATGTGACAAATCACTGTAGATACTTAAGTTCAGAAAAACCTATTTGTACAGTCAGGATTCGAATTTGCGATCTTTGTGTTGCAGGAAACTACTCAAAGCCCTCGGCTACCACGGCTCTTCTTTATTATACATATATAACTAGTAATTATATAAAATAGTTTTGAATGGGGCATTAATATTCTAGGATCATGTGAGGATAAAAAAATAGGTATTCCTAAAAAGTAAACACGTAGGTGTAACGAGTGCAGAGAAGCCGGTAGTGGCAGCCCTAAGCCAGCGCACGGCTGATGCGAGTGTCCCACATTCAATTACCGTGATAACATCACGCAACACCGCAATTACGATGCTAATCCGTCAATCGTGCACCCTGTGAATAGCGAATGCAGGGGACACGCGAATGTCAGTTTATACCATACAATGATCACACGCCTACTTTTGTAGTACTGAACATCTTTACACAATTACACACCGATGGACATAAGTACAGCTTCTAAGATTTTGACAATAATATACATGTAAAGAAGATACAGTTATACACATTTCAAAATTAAATCGCAGCGTTAAGTAAATGTACCTAATTAAAGCTCTTTTTTTTAATACCACTTGGGTGGCAAACGAACATGCTGCCTGCCTGATGGTTAGCGGTTACCGCCGCCTATGGACGCTTGCAACACCAACAACAACTCACGCGTTGCCGGCCCTGCAGGAATGATAACGTTTTTCGTACCAAAAGAAATAGTGAATTCTTATGAACCTAGACAGTTCAAAGACGTATATACCCGCTATATATTACGGTCTATAAACCATGTAAGATAACGTAGTTCATCATATCAACTACATCGAGCGTTATCACAAGAGGCGTAATAAAACGATATTATATTTTATCTACGCCGAATAATCCAATAGCTAAGTGGTTGCGTCGCGTAGTCATTCCGTATTCAATCACTTGGAATTCGGAACACAAAGTGGCTTCGATCCGACATTATTGATATTTGACAAATAAAGTAATATATCAAACCACATTAGAGGGGTCGCGGGACATTTACTTGACGCAGAGCATAATCTTGACCGATAAGAGTGCAAATGCCATTACGGTTATGGCTGAAGCAAGTCGGAGGGTGTTGTCGACGCGAGCTTGATCGTGTGCACGCGCCACTGCGCTTGTTGTTTGTCTTATTGCCGCCTCGATAACATGTGACAGCCATTCATTATGTTTTGTCGCTGATCTTACCCCTGCTCATATTATGGTAGCTACATAATTATACTAGCTGAGTTCTGCGGTTTCAACCGCGTAAGATTGGATTTAAATAATAATAATAATATATCCTCACGCCTTCCCACAAGGGTCCCCGAAGGGGTAGGCAGAGGTGTATAGGTAATACCCACACACCCACTTTCCGCCAGAGGTATATTAGGTGCCAACGTGACAGATGGCGAGTCCATCGCCGTTACTCAAGCACGACTATACATACGATTTCAACAGATAATAATAGTAACCTTGGGACTTGACCACATAAATTGACAGCCCGAAATTAAGCAAAGCTTGTGTTATGGTAACTAGACAACGATATACACTTATATAGATAGATATATACTTAAATACATAGGACCTCCAAGGCTAAGGTACAAATACTCGTGTTCGTCACACAAATATCTAACTATAGCGGGAATCGAACCCGCGACCTTAAGCATCGCATGCAGGAGCTCTACCCACTAGACGGCCGTCCGCTAGATATTTCCTGAATATCCTGTGTATTGATGCAGCTATTAATATATATTTGTGACAAATTTCTTCCAATTACGCTTAGCTGTTCTTGCGTGAATAAGGTACCAAAGTTCAAACCAACTATCGCATTTATAATATAAGTAGAACAAGCAACCGTTCAAATCGCGAATAAATAAATGCAGTGATGAATCACAAAATTAACGATTAATAATAATATAATATATCCTCACGCCTTCCCACAAGGGTCCCCGAAGGGATAGGCAGAGGTGTATAGGTAATACCCAGACACCTACTTTCCGCCAGAGGTATATTAGGTGCCAACGTGACAGATGCCATCGCCGTTACTCCAGCACGACTATACATACGCCTTTGAATTTCTTCTCAGACGTATGCAGGTTTCCTCTCGATGTTTTCCTTCACCGTTCAGCTCGTGGTGTGACTAATCACTGTACTTAAGTTCAGAAAAACTCATTGGTACAGTCGGGATTAACGCGACCTTTGCGTCGCAGGCAACTGCTCGAACCACTCGGCCACCATGGCTCTTATATATAATATATATCTAATGGAATCGAACAAAATAAACAGAGAACATGATCCTCGTATCACTGTATGGAATAAAAAATACTTTGCGTCATCTAGGTTTGTATACTGTTGCCGAATGCAAATTACTCTCCATCGTGAATAGGATACAAACGTACGTAATACAAAAATCAGTCCTCCGTCAAAAGTATACTGAATATCTGCATTAAATCGAGTCCGAATATCCGAAAGGGGGATATTCAATGCGCGTACCGATACGGCACATCAATACAGATTGCGCTCACCAAGCGTCGCATTAGCGCTAAGGATATTTTATTGTATCGATAAAGCCGATTTACAAACGCCTAGGGAACGCCCACGATATAATGATGCCAAATTATTATATAGACGTAGATATTTTCTTATAAGTAAGCCGGTCTCAATCGACAAGATGGAGTGCAGACATATATATAGCTAAAGGATTTTTTTACTTACGTAGATCATGTGCGGACCGTAAAAATGATAAGAATTGGGTAGCGAAGGATATTCAAAGTAAGATTTTCATATTCATATTTGAGTTTATAATGTGACTATGGATGTTTTTTATATCACTAAGGTGGAAAATAAGTATGCTGTCCATCTGAACGTACACGGTTACCAACTAACAATGTTTAATAGCAATATTTTTTTAGTCTGCAAGTCTAGAGATCTGGCGCTCTAGTCTCTCTGCCTATTTACTAAGGGACTAGGCGTGATAATATACATATCGTGATATATGTATATGCAAGTATGTATATTATTTTGTAATAAATCAGTACTTGACTATTGTTTTCTCTTACGATTATTAAGTGCGAGTGCAATTCATGTTTGTTACTTGAGTTAAAACGGTTCATTGCTTCAGGACCACTCACACTTAATGAAGACACAACAAATGCGTGTTTTACCTGAAACAAAAAATGGTATATTAGCATGAGCATCTGGTAAGGCTGTGCCTTAAGGCACGATGAATCGCCGTTTGGAGTAGGGCATTACCTACACTATACAGAATATCGGAGTCAAAAAGTTCATCAATATATTCCAAATATCCGTATGTAGGAGTCTTATATTTTTTTATAACAAAGCTTCATTCACCTTTGCTGCAGCAGACACAGAATTGATTAGAAGATTATAATTATAATAATAATATTAATAATAATAATATTATAATTATATTATGTATATACGAGTATATACCAGCTAGCATGTATGAAGAGACTGACGAATGCGGATGAAGCGAAAGAGGGATGTAAGTCTAGAGATAGCTGGTGCCTAACTCTCTCTGCCTACCCCTTGGAGGACTCAGCGTGATAATATGTATGTATATATATATGTATGTATGTATGTCTACTCCTACGAATATATTGCATATATATTCGTAGGAGTAGGCAGATTCTATAGCAGTATGTACGATTTGCTTGATTAGCAACCAGGGCAATTTTCTCAAGGTATTCATTATTATTATTATAACATCGATCTTGCTCTTAAGCAAGAGTTCAATTAACTCTAGAACTACGACCCTGAATCTCCAATCAACTCTCTAATCATTGGCTTGGCTGATAAGTATGACACAACTACCTTTCACCCGACACAAAACAGCCTTACAAAACAACCCTCTCACAGCCAGTACAGAAATAAACTTTATTAGTAATGGGACAACGACGTTCTTGCCAAAACCCATCGAACAAACGTTGAGTCTTTCCATGTCTAATTTAAGTCACTAAAAGGAAAGTTGAGCGGTCCATAAACGTATTGATCGCGGGTTGTATCTCTATATTCTGTATATGGCAGGGCACAAAACATGTGCCTTTCGCGGTTGGCGGCGATTGGCGGAATTCGCTCGGTATTTTGCCCCTGTTCACGGTCCATTGCTGGCGGAAATTACGTTGCGTAGGGACACAGTCTTTTTGTGTTCGCCCATGTATCGATTACCTAACTTGTTTTCAATATTTCCAGTCGCCTTCGAGGTCGGGACGATGATCCAGGTCGGTCGCTTATTGTCCTGGATACGCCCTCGAGAAAATGGTCCTATATTGTTACTAACTACCTACCTATATCAAATCGATCGGACACAACGAAGGGAAAGCCAAGAGTCCTCGAAATCATGAGAGCATGTGTAAATAGACTGATGAATGTGGCCAAAGCGAAAGATGTAAGTCTAGAGAGAACTGGCACTCTACGCTCTCTGCCTAACTTATACGGGACTGGGGATGATTTTAGCTATGTATGTAATTCTTATGTAACATGAGCCTGGTAGCTTGACGTATTTAAGCTATTGTCGGAAAATCAGTTCTAAAATTTCCTCTTGGTTGTTGGTTACCAATTTGCAAAGATGGCGATCGAACCATATTGAAAGACCCCAAAAGTGGGTCCAACCGAATAATATAAATTATAGAATCGGTTTCAATGTAAATCTACGTAAGCGAAGGCTTTCTCTTTATTATTCAATCTCATCGGGGATGTTGTCGAGAGAGGAAAATTCGTGAAAAATGTTTTGATTTGGAAAACGTATTTGAGAAAATTGTTGGCATAAATGAGTGAATGAGTTATTCTTTGTCATTTCGAGGCTGTAGAGAACAAGACGTATTGCCGAATTATACATATATATATGTTTCTACGGTCAGTTTTTCTATTGTAACTGAAACTTGTTATGTTGAATCTGATAACTGACAATATTAGGTAGAAGCTAGTACGTAAGTAGAATTGACGCATATATAATAGTTTTGAAACTGGCATCTATTTTCTTTTTTTAAAAGCTTTCATAACTTGCAGAAATGAATGGGTGACCCTAAATACTTCGTTATTCTTTAACAAGTTTTATACACGTGGCGTGTACGGAGTGCAGGTGATAAATTTCCTAGATATTGCTTTGCAGTTTGGCCCAGTTCTCACATGATTGATATATTTTTACAATTAACACATTTGTTGGATTTATTTCAACGAATACAATTATACATTCGGGTATGCACATGGGTTTTTCGAACTCGAGTGATTTGTCACATCTATGTGCGAACCGTGAATGAAAACATCTAGAAAAATCCATACGTTTGAAATTTAACAGTAGAAGTAGAAAAGTCAGGCAGTAGGCATTATGGCAAATGTGACTCTGTAACATCTGTATCGACACAACTGCCTAAGTGATATTTGACGAGTCTGTTGCCGTCTCTCAGTGCGTACATACATGGTTTTGATACGTTTTTGTTAGCCCTTACGGACTCAACATGATGATATATACATATTATGTAAATATATTTTTTTTATACCACTTGGGTGGCAAACAAGCATGCGGTCCGCCTGATGGTAAGCGGTTACCGCTGCCTATGGACGCTTGCAACACCAGGGGTATCACTCGCGCGTTGCCGACCCTGCAGGAATATGTAAGTATATAATATACTCGTATATATATATATATATATATATATATATAAGTATAATTAGTCTAGAGAGAACTGGCGCTCTATACTCTCTGCATACCCCGTTAGGGACTTGGCGTGATGATATGTATGTATGTATGTATATATATATTATAATTTTGTACCACACTGTACCTGCTAATCTAAAATCAATTAATCTATTCAACCTAAATCAATTTTATACAGAAACAAGCTCAAACAAACTGACAAGAACTGAATAAAATAAATAATACTTATTGCTAAGAGATATAAAACTACCCACGTAAGTTTGCAATATCGGATCAGATTTCTGAGGCCGTTGCACACATTTAAGAGTCAGCAACTTCTGACGTCTCTCCCGGCACTTGACAACTAACTTTTCCATTAGACATCAACTTGTACCCTCACTGACTGCTTCGGAGAATCTTGGTATGAGTGTTTTGTAATGAATGGGGAAAATAGGCGAGATATTTGTCATTGAGGAACCAAGAACAGTTAAGAGTGGAAGTGGTCGAGTTGATTGAGTAGTCGTCTGCAACGCAAAGGTTGCAAGTTAGTATGCCGACTGTACCAATGATTTGTTTTCTTTATGTATAATGCTTATCACGCCACATGCTTTCCGCTAAAGGAAGAAGAAACTCAACGATGTATAGTCGTTGAGAAAAGCGTTTAACTAACCATCTGTCACGTTGGCACCTAAAAATAGCTCTCACGAAAAGAGGGTGTGTCACTGCACATCTCTGCCTACCTTTTCGGAATGAGAAACTATTGTTACATTCGGCGTTATATGGCAAGAAGTAATAATACCGTTGTCTAAAAGAAGGCAATGTGCTAGATCCAAAGCGCAGGCTCTATTTAAAAATGTAAAAGACGTCACAGGCCAGAATAGCAGGAAATGCATTTGCAAATTAGATTTCAACCCTCCGTTATCGGGTTGTCTTGGTACTTGTCTTCAGCCGCCGGTCACACGCGAGTGTTAGGGCTTTTATCTACCTACGAACGTTTGAAGGTTCACTGGTGTTTGCTGAACCCTATAGTTGCGGGGGTTCCTCTTTTTACATGTATGGATTTTATTTTAGGGATTTAAGTGTTGAGATTAATTATTTTAAATGAAAATTTGTGTTGAAAATATCAGTGCTATGTAAATGTGTGTTATTGATTCACTTTTTATATACATAATATTCTTATATAAATATTTTTTATAATTAGGACAGATGCTCAACTATGTGATGGGCACAGATGAAGAAAACAAATAAAATAAAAATAAAAATTTAAATTAAAATTTTTACTTCATTTTCACATGAAAATCTGCTGTAACAAAAAAAAAACACACGATCGAAAAATTCTGAGTGAATATTACCCTTTAATAATCATCGGAGCTATGTGTTTTATTGCATCGTCATCAGGATATTTTCACAATACCCTTTAACATCTAGAAGACAACTGTTTTTTTTTCTGGGACAGCCTGTATATACAATGGCATTATTATTATAAAATACAATTGCAACAAAAATATAATTATAATAATAATACCTCCTTATCTCTTCAACAAAAACAGTATTCTCAACAAATATAAAAAAATACGAAATCGTAAGATAAGTTCGTAAAAGTCGTACAATTACAAGAGCTTTCAAAGCGTACTATAAATAGAACAGGTTAGGGAGTACGACTTTTAAAATTCGTTTTCCTCCCCTCTTGCAGTAAACAACTAGCGTAGGTATTAGAAAAAACTGGTTTAAACCGGTGGTTACTGGTTCACAGTCGATTTGGCAAGGAAATTGCTGCGTCTCGGCGTCACTACCCGGTTTACATGCAATCTCAATAGATTGCGCGATTCGTTCAAACAATTCAAGTAAAAAAGTTTGTTTGTAGGTTCAGTGTTAAATTTATGTGGTGATTTTTCAATTAAATCATTTCTTTCGGGTTTAGTTATTGTTTGGCTTCGCTCTACAGGGATATTGTTTATGTAAATTAGTTGACATTACGGATTTTGAAACGGCAGAATTTTTCATAAAACTATTGCAGACAGAGAGTTTCTATTCTGTTTCGTTGTTGTGAAATGTCAAACGCACAAATTGTAGACCTTGTACTGATATGTTATATATATCCTCACGCCTTCCCACAAGGGTCCCCGAAGGGGTAGGCAGAGGTGTATAGGTAATACCCACACACCCACTTTCCGCCAGAGGTATATTAGGTGCCAACATGACAGATGACGTAACGTGCTTGAGTAACGGCGATGGACGCGAGTCCATCCAATGACTATACATACGCCTTTGAATTTCTTCTCAGATATGTTATAATGATGTAATGACATAAGGTTGGTAATTGAAGATGTAATTTATGCGTTTTATAATAAATAGATCATCTTGGTATGGCACCAACTGTTCTATAGATAAATCTGTAATTATTCCAAATAAATACGACACAATTATAATTGAATTCTAAGCTAAATTTGCCATTTATGTACGTGTCTTTTTATTTACAAATAAACGTATTTACATATAAATTGTATTTACGTATAAACGATTACATCGACGGTCTAAATAACAAAAACCCAAATGCTAAAGCGCATTGACAATTAAAATTATAAAAATTAAAGCATAAAATATTTTAATACGAGAGGTTGATTCTTTATGTAAAGTACACACTCATATACATAAATAATAATATAATATATCCTCACGCCTTCCCACAAGGGTCCCCGAAGGGGTAGGCAGAGGTGTATAGGTAATACCCACACACCCACTTTCCGCCAGAGGTATATTAGGTGCCAACGTGACAGATGGCGAGTCCATCGCCGTTACTCGAGCACGACTATACATACGCCTTTGAATTTCTTCTCAGACGTATGCAGGTTTCCTCTCGATGTTTTCCTTCACCGTAAAGCTCGTGGTGTGACTAATCACTGTACTTAAGTTCAGAAAAACTCATTGGTACAGTTGGGATTCGAACTTGCGACCTTTGCGTCGCAGGCAACTGCTCGAACCACTCGGCCACCAGGGCTCTCATATACATAATATAGTATATTTTCGAAAGTGCCTTCGAGGGGGTAATGGTGTGAAAACCGACTGCAAAAACCTGCACCGAACGTAATTGTTTTTCATCTAGCAGCGTCACCTAATATCACAAATTCCTAGTCACCTTGTAAGTGGCGTGAAATGGGAGGCTGTAAGTAATTGCTTCATATTTACCCGATGAGAATGGGTGGAGCGGAAAAATTGGTCAATTACTCGACAGAAATTATATAGGTTACCCATTACATATTTAATTGCCTGGCACGTGGTAAGTCGCTCGAAAGATTATCATTAAATGTGGAAATATGCGGGAATCGACAAATACTTTATTGTACCTTTCCTTGATGGAAAACCTTTTGAAGCCATCTTCAAGAAAAGGGAAAATTCTGGTATTATTTTCGTCTAACAAATTTTGCGTAAAAAATATTTCTTACGTACTACAGTAAAATATTACATTAATGCGAATAAATATATATATGATGATATCACCGAGTTTATTCTAACAGCCTTTTTTTACAATCATCAGATTCCTTGATTTGTCAGTCTTCAAGGATTTAATTTATTGCGAATAAAAAAATTATGCTGTGCCTACATAGCATATTTTTTGACGCGCATTGAATCATAAAATTATAGTTTCTTTAATATTGATTCACTCACATATCTCTGTTTTCTAAATCGTACTAATATAGTCATATTAATAAGATTAACAAAACAGTGGGTTCGGCGACCTTAGTAAATCCAAACAAATGAAGGCTCAGAGGTACCAGGGGCGCAGAGATTGGAGAAGGAATCGGCAATAAGTGCAGGAGTAAGTGCAGGCAATCTGCTCCAATGGCCGGACCACTGATTTATGGAAGGATAATGGCTAGCAGGGGCTGACAATGAATGTTCATCTTTGTTAGTTATTGGTGGGCGGACGTTGGGTGGTCAAGAGCGTGCTATTATTTACAAGACGTGGAAGGGTCTGAGGTAAAACCATACTGCATTGTTTGACCCTGTTTTAATTATTTTCAGGCACTAGGGCTACATGGATGCTAGTGTATGGACGCTAGCAACGCCCTACTGCAGTGATAATATCGCGTGTTGCTAAAATTTCTGAAATGTAGAACTACTTAACATACATACATACATACATATCATCACGCCAAGTCCCTAACTACTTAACAGAACGGCAAATATGATATGATAAGCCGGCGAGCATGTATGAAGTGACTGATGAATGTGGACGAAGGGTAAAAGGTATGCAAGGCTAGAATGAACTGGCGCTCTTTTCTCTCTGCCTTCCCCCCATTAGACTCAGTATGATTATATGTTTGTAAGGCAAAAAACCACGTTTGAATCCCATAATCTTTGAACACTGAAGGAAATTACTTGGTATTTCAGATACTTTTATTGTAATTTAGATCAAAACGACTTAGTAATCAGTTACAAAGTTAGTCAATGAGATATTCGAAACAAGTAAGATCACACAAAAGCCTGAGGATTAGTTACGCAATAAATATTTCGTTCAATCATCGCCATCTTAATTCGACTTCATGAAAAGTTTTTGTAAATTAGTCGGACTTAAGTTTAGAACCGGAGACGTGTCGGATCGTGAACTGTATTTGTAAATGAACTAAAGAAAAACAAATGAGGACAGGGTTGATATATCATATTTACCAACAAAGAAAATATACTCACTCTCTAGTACTTTAGTTTGCTCTTGATCATTATGATTTAAAAATATCTAAGATTAACAAAAAAAATTACATCTGAGCGTTCGGGTTTAGCGATAATATTAAGTTAACCAAAGAGTTTGTTATCTCAAAAACAAACCGAGTAATACGAAATAAAAATAATTTAAATAACAGACTTAATAAAATATAGATTTAAGAAAAAGCTATGGTGGCCGAATGGTTCGAGCAGTTGCCTGCGACACAAAGATTCGAGATTCGAATTTTTGAGTCACAGTACAGTCAGTCAAAGTTCTAATCCCGACTGTACAAATGAGATTCCCTGAACTTAAGTACAGTGCTTAGTCTCACCACGAGCTTTACGGTGAAGGAAAACATCGAGAGGAAACCTGTATACGTTTGAGAAGCAATTCAAAGGCGTATGTGCAGTTGTACTTGAGTAACGACGACGGACTCGCCGTTTGTCACGTTGGCACCTAAAATATATCTCTAAAAGTCATCCATTAGAGAGAGAAGAGACTAAAAACCGTGATTATCGTGCCATAGGTTTGGGGACTCTGCATAATCCATTTAGTAAATAAGTATAAAATAATCATCAATATATAATATCTATAGCCGTGGTGGCCGAGTGGTTCGAGCAGCTGCCTGCGACACAAAGATCGCAAGTTCGAATCCCGACTGTACCAATGAGTTTTCTGAACTTAAGTACAGTGATTAGTCACACCACGAGCTTTACGGTGAAGGAAAACATCGTGAGGAAACCTGCATACGTCTGAGAAGAAATTCAAAGGCGTATGTATAGTCGTGCTTGAGTAACGGCGATGGACTCGCCATCTGTCACGTTAGCACCTAATATACCTCTGGCGGAAAGTGGGTGTGTGGGTATTACCCATACACCTCTGCCTACCCCTTCGGGGACCCTTGTGGGAAGGCGTGAGGATATATATCTTATATAATATCTACTTCAATTTAACAATTTCTAGCTATTAAGCAGATATTTTTGTCCCGAATGCACTCAATAGTAAGTAGTTTGCAGTAAATTTACAGCATTGCGGTGAAGTCAGTGCGATTCTTGAATTATGCTGTGGTGGCGATATTTAAGCTTTGGCAGCATCCAGTATTAGCTCTCAAAACAGAACGAAGTGATTTGTGTCATTGAATATTTAACCTTAAGATTATTAAGTGTTTTAGAAACATTTTAGAAAATCGAATACTTTGTATTCGGACAATTTTATTATGCGGCAGCCTTTTCATCTGAATGAAAAGGATGAATAGTAGAGTTGCATTATCATTGAAAAATTGCGTCGATTCTTGAATCCTCAACGAAGGTATTCGTGAATCAACTGAATGTGGGTTTAATTGCGAAGATAAAGTAAGTAAAGTAAAGGTAAAGTAAGATATGTGAAGTTGAAAGCTTTTTCACTAATGTGCAATCACACCATCATTCACATAAGTTATTTAATTTGCAATCATCGTTTTATCGTCTGCTATAAATATCGGCTTGAATACTCGCTGCGGTGTATGGCGGCACCTCAATATCGTGGTTATAATAATGAAATATCGTCGAACGTACGGCTATCCGACAAAAACAATTTGTCGGGCCTCGTCGCAGGTATGTCGATAATTAAACGAACCTGCAGTGAGCTATTCCAGTGTTCGATCGACAGACCCATATATTTTGCTTTCATTTTCTTTTTAATCCTCTCCGCTATGAATCCATTTCTTTCCGGCATAAATTACTAGCGCCAGCCGGATAGAGGCTTCATCGATATCGGTGCAAATCAACCACAATAAATCTGTATAGGGTATGAAAAAAGACGAGAGCGGTTACAGCCTCCCTCGCTGATATCGATAAAAAAGTAAATGGAACCACCAAGCAGCGACGTGATATGTTGGGATTAAGCAGCGAACATCAATAAGTAGCTTTCAAAATTCAGCGCACAGCGGTACACGAGAGGCACGGGAAAAAATTGAAAGGAGACTCAAATATGTCGTCTGAATATTAAAAAGCAAAATACTGAATAATGCAGCAAGCGGCACGCGAATGATATAAGAGTGTAGGACGATTGGTGGAGCTATTTGCAAGCCATTAGTGCTGATAAAGGAATTTTGCTCGGTTGACACTTTTTACGAGGACAATCAGAGGGTATTTTTGGCGTCGACATCATTACGTTTTTCTCGTGTCGTGCCATATATGGAATTTCCTTTATCTAACGATCTTTGTCTCCATTTTCGCTCGAGCCTGGTTTTCTATTCCCAACGGAGACTTATTATTTTTTATGCGAACTGTGTCAAGCGGCACGTCGCCGTTATAATTATTGTAACGTGACAGGATAAAATTAATCTTAGCGTTTTTTGTGCTTTTGAAAGCACTTTCTATTACTTTTCTTGGTAACCTACTTTGTTGTACTTTATTACAGTAGAAAAGAAAAGCATTTTAATGTGTGACGTGTCGTATTATTTATTATATCCGTACAAAGGACACTATTTTCTGGACATGTTATATAAGGCCTACTGATCCTAAACAAGGCAGAGGCCTAGATATACAACAAAGAAAATATATTATTGTCGTACAAATCTTCGTTGTCGACTGCGATCGAACACGCAATCGTACCCAACAGTCTAATATCATATTTAGAAACATCAATTTGATTTATATTTCGATTTACATAGAACGCCAGTGGACGGAAGGTTTCGGTAATCACCTGAAAATGCAGATTCATTCGAATCTCGGCGGTGTACAATAACGTACAGAGATTTCTCATACTATGAGGTTAATGACGAAGGAAACCATTGCTAGGAAAACTGCATACGTTTTAGATGTAATTGAACGACGTACGTATGTATTGTTGTGCTTGATTAACGGCGACGGCGGCGGACTTGATTGCACCTAAATAGGTCTCCGCCGAAACGAGGTGTAGTAAACACCTCTGCTACAGCACCCGAAGCTTTAGGATAACATTTACTATGCAACGGAGTGTAAATAATACATTAGTACCTATTATTGAAATATATAATATAGTTTTGAATGCTGACACGGAGTTGAACGACCCTTTTCCGTGTCAAATCGTGGAAAGATTCCTATAAGTAAAACACACGACGTGGTCATTACTTGGGATAATCCCGGGATGAACGGGACAAAACCGTAGGGCATTTTCGAATGATACGAAAGCTTTTTAAGAAATAGGAAATTTTAAAGACCGTCAACATGTACACTTTTTAAAGATATAGGCCTCTTATTGTTATTAAATATCTAAATCCGATCCAGGTTTGCTTGGGAAATAATATGAAAAAAATTGTCGTAACGTAAACAGACCTATGAATCTCAGCCCATTCATATTAGGGACTTCCTAGGGTCTAGGGACTAGGCTTAAGATTAGGCGGGCGTACGCTTGTAAACACAAGAGATGAAGAGAGGTAGGGCATAACGGGGTTTTCCGTTCGAATTTAGAGCTGCCCGATTAGGGTAGGACATCCACCTTATAGAAGTCATACATACATACATACATATGATCACTCCAAGTCCCTAACGGGGTAGGCAGAGAGTATAGAGCGCCAGTTCTCTCTAGACTTACATACCTCTTTCGCTTCGTCCACATTCATCAGTCTCTTCATACATGCTCGTCGGTTTCGAGTACTCTTAACGTTCCCGTCCTTCAGAGTCGGCCTTATAGAAGTCCGTAGCCAAATAACACAATTTATTGTGTTGTATTCCTACGCGGTGAATAAGGTCTCCTCTTTGGGGAGGGGGGAGGGGGGAGGATTGTTATATTGTGTTGGCAGCAGAGGGATTAGTCCTATGATGAAGTCAACACAGTATAACTTTTCGAACATAGAGTGACAGCGCGCAAGTGATAGCTCAGTATCGTTGGCGTAAATAGGCTACGGTAGCGGTTTCCCATCAGGTGGGCCGTATGCTTGTTTGGCACACTCGTGGTATAAATAAAAAACACGCAACACTAAGTCGGTCCCGTGGCTTAGGAGGAGTTCAGTGATATGTAAACGTACGGAAGAATTATATATGTATAGATACAATTTGTAATTGGTACGGTTCTGACTAAGGATAGTGGCACATATATCGCCTCGCCTATATTCTAATAAGTATCAGATTTTACGTTCATTAAAATATAAATTGAAGTTCAGTATTCTAATCTGACTGAATATATACATGCAGTTCTAAGCTCTTACCAAGACGTGCTTTTAGCATTTTTATTCAATAGTGCGAAGGAGACACATTTATATACATCACATACTTTTGTCTCTTTCACACAATTAAATTAAGTATGAGAGTACGTTACGGTAAGGCTCCAGATATTAGTAAACAATCGGGCTTAGACAAAACGTGCCCCTTGCGAGAGTCGAGAGATGGAGGCTCTGTTATTTGCGAAGTTAGACTAGTTAGAGTTTGCCTATTGAAATAGATGAGTTGAATACTAAATGAATGTATTGCCATAGACGGGCGTGATGTATAGACAACATAATACATCACTAATCATTACCAAAATCAAAAGAAAATTTGGGTGAACTGTACTAAGTATTTGTGGGATTCGATATGGCCATGAGTTTAACAATTTAGCACGATATTCTACTATTTATACAGCAAATAAGAATACCCTTAGTCCATCTTTGCAATTTTAACACTCCAATTTTCATCTATACAGACATATAATAAAATTGGAGTGTCTGTTTGTAATAATAATAATAATAATATATCCTCACGCCTTCCCACAAGGGTCCCCGAAGGGGTAGGCAGAAGTGTATAGGTAATACCCAACACCCACTTTCCGCCAGAGGTATATTACGTGCCAACGTGATAGATGGCGAGTCCATCGCCGTTACTCAAGCACAACTATACATACGCCTTTGAATTTCTTCTCAGACGTATGCAGGTTTCCTCTCGATGTCTGTTTTTAATATTGAAATAACCGCTTTTTACTAAATGCATATGGATGTGTACACGGTACATACACCAAAATATATATATTTTTTAATTTTTGTCATTCCGTCGGTCTGTCTGTTTGTTCCGGATAATCTCTGAAACGGCTCGACCAATTTTGACGTGACTTTCACTGGCAGATAGCTGATATAAAAAGGAGTAACTTAGGCTACTTTTATTATGGAAACTGAACAACATTTTTTTGTCAAAATTCCACGCGGACGATGTCGCGGGCACAGCTAGTCCCTTATACAGCTTAACCTATTTTGGTAAAAAAGCATGCTTACCGCATATGGTAAAATGTTACCACCGCATATGGACGCTTGCAGTAACAGGTCTCACGCGTAGTCGCCCCACTCGCCCTTGGTGACCACCCATCCTTACATACCGTCACGAACGCCATGGTTGAGCAGTAAAGATACGCGAAAAATAGCGCTGTTGAAATTCCCAATGCAATATTCGACAATAAAGAGCATACGGTCCATTAGAGGCGCTAAGTGCCGTTAACACCCCCAAGCACTATAATGTCGGTTTTATATTCACACTTATGGTTTATTGAAAGTCTTCCTGCACTTTTAAATATTGGATAATGTACCTTCTTGGAATTGGAATTACGTTCAGAGACAATGTCTTTGCAGTGTCTTGAGTTTTCCATTGTGCTGGAGTTATAAGGAAGTATGTAAACCGATAGTTTTTTTTCGTTTTTTACATTACATAGTATAATTTAGGCTCAGAGACATTCTATTTAGTTGCCTGCGACGCAAAGGTCGCAAGTTCGAATCCCGACTGTACCAATGAGTTTTTCTGAACTTATGTACATATTATGTATTAATCACACCACGAGCTTTACGGTGAAGGAAAACATCGAGAGGAAACCTGCATACGTCTGAGAAGCAATTCAAAGTCGTATGTATAGTCGTGCTTGAGTAACGGCGATGGACTCGCCATCTGTCACGTTGGCACCTAATATACCTCTGGCGGAAAGTGGGTGTATGGGTATTACCTATACACCTCTGCCTACCCCTTCGGGGACCCTTGTGGGAAGGCGTGAGGATATATTATATTATTATTATTATCTATTTTTATTATGCGAAAGTTTGTTACCCGATAACGCCAGAACGTAAGACCCGGAATTGGTTAAAATTTAACACAGACATTGATCATTAGCTGGATTACGTAGGATTTGTTATATTTATGAAATATTTTTAACACGTGCAAAGCTGCGGGGCACAACCTAGCAATACATTTATTAAATGTAATTGGTATGTCGGCTTGAAGGAATCCATTCATCTCAAAAAGGTTTATCTATTTTAGATAGAAATAGCTGATGGTGATGCTACGTTGGTTTAGATATATTGAACGTATCAAATATACATTCTCCCACAATCGCTTTTAATCAAGGAATAATATCACCATATCTCAAATATCCATTCATGCTAAGCTAAGCTTGATGTAATTTGTCTCAAATTCTATCAAAATGTGTCCTATCTCATTTCAATGGCGGCCCTTCACACGGCCCATTAAATGTACTACAATTATACGTGTGCGGGCTAATCCGGGATCTTCACATAACATTAACTTTTAACAGCTACCCTCCTGATTAATGCGTTTAAAATTGGATCGCTTTGTAACAACAAGATTTTCTCTTTTAAATACAGACATTAAAAAAATATATAGTAAATATATAGAGCCGTGGTGGCCGAGTGGTTCGAGCAGTTGCCTGCGACGCAAAGGTCGCAAGTTCCAATCCCGACTGTACCAATGAGTTTTTCTGAACTTAAGTACAGTGATTAGTCACACCACGAGCTTACGGTGAAGGAAAACATCGAGAGGAAACCTGCATACGTCTGAGAAGAAATTCAAAAGGCGTATGTATAGTCGTGCTTGAGTAACGGCGATGGACTCGCCATCTGTCACGTTTGCACTTAATATACCTCTGGCGGAAAGTGGGTGTGTGGGTATTACCTATACACCTCTGCCTACCCCTTCGGGGACCCTTGTGGGAAGGCGTGAAGATATATTATTATACTATAACCAAGGGATAGTGAAACTTCACTCCAACTGAGCTAACAATATATGCTCGTAGCTGACTAGAACGCCATTGTACGCGATATTAGTTGCACGGCACCTACTTTATAGTACGGCAGCGAATCCTGGGTATGTCAAAGGAAGCAGGAAAACAGCATAAATGCAGTTGGGATGTGATCTCTTCGAAAAATGTGCCGAGTAACGATCTCAGATCGAATCCGCATCGGACACTCAAGGACGTTCCCGTCAAGTGTACTCGAAACCGACGAGCTTGTATGAAGAGACTGATGGAACTCTCTGCCAAAGGTGAGGTGTGCGATGATGGAAAGTAGCCGTCAAATTAAAAGAATTATCACAACACTCCAATATACAAAAGGAGAAAGACACAATACATACTGTAAGAGGATGTATGTATGTATTTTCGGGCGTTTGTGTGTTGGTGGGCAAATTGTATTTCCTATAGTTAAGCCATTTGTCATCTATAAATGTCTGGTTTAAAGTGTCGCCGGTTTCGTGCGTTATGTTGCATTGATTTGATTTAAAGGAAGCGAAGTCTTCTTTATGGAACATATTGTTCTCGAGAATGTACTTACAACTTGTATGTACGAAGTTCAAAACTAAAAATACTTCAGGTCACTGTAGGATTTCTCGTAAACTTGGCAGTGTGCTCCCTGAAGTGTTTCGTCTACTTTGTTTAC
>JACCPG010009069.1:0-12484 GCA_016069955.1 Drepana arcuata
AAGAGACTGATGAATGTGGACGAAGCGAAAGAGGTATGTAAGTCTAGAGAGAACTGGCGCTCTATACTCTCTGCCTACCCCGTTAGGGACTTGGCGTGATGATATGTATGTATGTAAGTATATATTATATCGCTGTCTTGTTACTTTGGTACAAGCTTTGTTTAATTTCGAACTATGTCAATTTGTGTGGAATTGTCACAAAGTAATGAAATAATAAATACACCTATTTCTCGGCACCTGTCACGTTGGCACCTATTATATTAAAATTTAAAATATTTATGAGTAAAGATATTATATATGATTTTTTTTTATACAACAAGAGTGGCAAACAAGCATACCTGCGGTCTACCCGGTGGAAAACGGTTACCGCAGCCTATTTACGCATACAATACCGTAGTATCACTTGCGCGTTGCCACTCTGTTTTCGGAGACTTATACTGTGTTGGCAGCATATTGGGACTAATCCCTCTGCTGCCACCACAGCATAACAATCCTCCCCCCTCCCCAAGGAGCTCATTACTGGTTACCTTATTCACCGCGTACGACTTCTATAAGGTGGAGGTCCTGCCCCAGTCGGACAGCTCCAAATTCGAACGGGAAACCCGTTATGCCCTACCTCTCTTAAAAATTTAAAATTACAAAGTTTTAAATCAAATATTTACCTAATGTTAATCGTGCACTGAAATAAATCCATTAATTAAATCCAAGAAGCTGTAGATTTAATACCATAGCATAATCATGCAAGCTTCAATGTTTTTTTTATTGTCCATTTCGTAACAGATCAGTAGGTTCATAAAACTATCATAAAACACTGTAATTAATCTAAAAATAGCTCTGAAACAATTCTGGCGCAGATATATGCTTCAATGCGTACGTTTTCCACAAGGTTACCAAAGAGACAGATAAATGTATTAAAGTATTTTATAATACCTTCCCACAGGAGTCCCCGATGGAGTAGGCAGAGATCACTATGTTCTAACGAAGTAATATAATATCCTCAAATCTTTCAACAAGGGTCCCCGGTAGGTAGAGGTATATAGGTAGTATTCACACACCCACTTTCCGCCAGAGGTATATTAAGTGCCCTCGTAACACATGGCGAGTCCATCGCCGTTACTCAAGCACGACTATACATACGCTTTTGAATTGCTTCTCAGATGTATGCAGGTTCCCTCTCGATGTTATTCTTCGCCGTAAAGCTCGTGGTGTGAATTATCACTGTGCTTACGTTCAGAAAAACTCATTGGTACAGTCGGGATTAGAACTTGCAATCTTTGTGTCGCAGGCAACTGCTCGAACCACTTTTCATTGCTGTTTTTGTAAATAAAAATCAAAACACGTACGCGTATAGTATTCGTTGAAAAGCAAACTATAAAATCAGCTTTTCAACACGGTGACACCTTCTATGACTCGACAGCTCCTTTAGTATATCTTAGAAGGAAGAATAGAGGGAAAACGAGGAAGAGAAAGACCGAGATGCATGCGTTAAAGATAATGTCATGACGTACAGGGAGGAAGAGGTTGCGCTGGACAAAGGCGAATGGAAGAGATTGCATCACAAACGCCGACAAGAGCCCAGCTCATAACATTTTGATCATGATGGTACAAGATGGAGAGTTCGGTGCCATCTATCTCGTAGCACCTCACATACACCTTCGAATTTCTCTCAGACATGCACGAAATTAAGACAAAATACCATAATTAAAGAAAAAACACTACACAAACCAGGGTTTGAACCAATAATATTAACTGCTTATTAAACCACACGACCATCAAGGCACATACATACATAAGTATATTTATAATATATAAATTTAAGGCCTATATCCTTGTATCTTATTCCGAGAAAATACATAGAAAATACCGACGCACACGAATGCCATCAATTGAATCGATGAAGCGTGAAATCTTACGTCTCTCTCTATTGAATCGAGCTGTAGGTCTCGCAGTGAGCGAGAGAGGGACAACAGTACATCCGGCCGAAGGACATCGCCCCGCCTCCGCGATTGATCAGATAATGGTAAGAAACCCGTCCGGCGCGGGCGCAAGATCTCCATCTCTTGTCATGAGTTGTTCGTTTCGCGACTGCGCGTGCCTTTCTGTTTTAAAATTATCTTTATTACTCCATCCGTGGGAGTTCTAAATCTTATTTTAAAATGTTTATTACCGTATGACTCATAATAATTATTCACGTTTTTTTTTAATGTTAGTAACGTGAACCTTTCGGACTATTTGATAGGAAGGTCAATGCTGCGGGCCATTGACCCTGGCTAACTATTTGATCTAGACTTCTAGAGTAATGACGCAAGCTATATTTGTCAAGAGTATAGTTGAATATTTTGGTGAAATCCGTCTTGAATATATATGTACCTTTACAATCACGACGAGACCCTGATAAGGTAGATTAAGAGTGAAGAGCACAAACTCTCTCTAGACTTACAGAGCTCTTTCACTTCATTCACCAGTCTTCTTTTCCACCAATTGAACAGATTTGATCTAGGAAGCAGGAACGTGGTCTTCCTCTGCCTCTTCTTCTCATACCTTACCTCTCTAGCGGAAAGTGGGTGTTAGATAAATCTAACACCCACTTTCCGCTAGAGAGAGTCTAACGTTTAGGCAACAGCCCCATTCTTCTTCTTGCCCTTCTTGTCACATTCATCTTTCATTATGGTAACGTTCTTATGACGAGAGTAAAACCTAAATATAAAAGTATATTATTAAATATAATAATTATATTATTGAATTTAATAATATACGATATACAATAATAAAGAATTAATGTAATGTAGGTAATTGATTGTAATTGTTATTTTAGTATTTTTGTATACGTGTTTATTATAATTTTTATATTAATTTTATTATATTAGAGATTCGCAAATCAACTGGCGTGAATATTATATTGTGTTTAATAAATATAAATTCTTCTCTTCTTCTTTGAAAATAAACATTCACTTTAGAGCGCATCGTGCTACAAGCTTTTAAGATAGGTATAGGGAAATTACTTCCATGAACGTTGATTGGCATCTTCATGAAGAATACCACGTTGAAATCAGTTCATGTACAATCAGATAAAGAAACATATACATACATCACGCTATCCTTTTAGGGGTAGGTAGAGAAAATAGAGCGCCAGTTCTATGCACTATTTCACCCTTAACTTATGAGTTTGTGGTGCTTTGTATATTGCTGTGTTACTATTTTCTGTTTTAGCTATATTCGGACGGCCGTCTGGTCTAGTGGCTTGGCTCCTTACTGCGAAACTTGAGGTCGCGGGTTCGATTCCCGCTGAGGGCAGATATTTGTGTGATGAACACGAGTATTTGTATCTTAGTCTTGGATGTCCTATATATTTATGTATATATCTATCTATATAAGTGAATATATCGTTGTCTAGTTACCATAACAAAGATTTGCTTAATTTGGAACTGGGTCAATTTGTGTCGAATTGTCCCAAGGTTTTTATTTATATACTAATTAGTTTATAAGCAATCTTGTCATTTCCGACGTGTGTATATTATTCTTGTGTGGCTGAGTTCTCTCTAGACGTACATACTCTTTTACTTCACCCACATTCATCAGTCTCTTCGTATATGCTCGCAAGTTTCGAGTACTCTTGTCGGTCCCATTCTCGGGTTATATTATATTGTTAATTTTAGTTTAAAATAGATAATAGTAACCTATACACCTCTGCCTACCCCTTCGGAGACCCTTGTGGGAAGGCGTGAGGATATTATAGTTTAAAAAAAACGTGGTGGCTGAGTGGTTCGAGTTGTTGTTTGCGAGAAATCATCATAAATTTAAGAGCTGGGCTCTAAGCAGGTAGGCTCTGAGTAGGTCTCTGATGCAGTCCCTTCCATTTACCTCTGTCCAGCGCAACTTCTTTGACCTCCCTATACGTCATAAGAGACACTTTTTTTTACCTGACCCCTGTAGATAAGTTAATCTTGGTCTTCCTCTACCTCTCTTCCCCTCTACCTTTCCTTCTAAGATGTTTCTAAAGAAGCTATCATGTCGTATAAGGTCGACTGTCTTTAGAATTCTTGATTCTTTGACTTTTCTGCGGCACAAAGATCAATATTTTTCTTTTCAATGTCAAATTATTTTAATTTTTTGAATTTACTATGGTGGTATATATACTTTTTACACAAATTTCGGAGCGTTGTAATCGAAATAACAACAATAGTTAAAGACGTAAAACGTTATAAAATAGCCTCAGCTACTCATCAAAAGATGTCGCTACTTACCTTCCACAAGCTTAAGCGACGCCTGCGCAAGCGCCACCCACGACATCTGTTGACAAAAACGGTCAAACTTTCAACAATCTGTACCCATTATAATCAGACCTCCAATATTAAAGCAACGCCAACATTTGTTCGCAAAGAGAGATGCTCACGCATGTCAATACAAAATGGTGAGTATTAATTCGATTTTAATAGTAGGTATAGAGTTTGATACATCGTGATATGTGTGTACAATTACTTTTATAACGAGTGATTGCAGAGATGATCGATAATTCAGACCTTCCCGTGATAAAACGGGAATTCGTGATTACTTTATTATTATTTTATGGTCATTTATAAGTGTGTATGAGTTTTATGACAAGCATGAATTAGAAATACATTGTTACATTATAATTACGATAAACTAAAGGTTTTTTTTGCAGAACTAGACGATTATCATCCTCCGTTCTTTCTTCCAAACAATTTAAATTAAAAAAATATCACAATGTCTAGACTACCGCGAAAATGAGTAATTGAGTCGTGATGGCCAAGTGGTTTAAGTATCACCAATTTAAGATTACAAGTTCCAACCCGGTGTTTTTATACCAAATAAGTTTTTCTCATCACGACGCATTATACGCTTATTAATATAAGGTTGACTGGAACAGTCCTTGGCCTTGCAGAAGGTGGCAACCAGGGCAGCTTCCCAAGAGCGGTTCAAGGTGAGTGAATAAGGTGCCCAGAAATGGACTGGACCAGTTCCCAAAACTGCTCAACACAGAAGCTCTGCCCATTACAACGTCTTCGTATTGATATTTCTGGTATTATATATTAAAGGAAGCCATTTTGAGTGCGTCTCATGTTTGAAAAACATGGTACCCTTTTGTCATGCCGGCACCTACATATATAGCTCTGGCCAAAAGAGGGTGCTGTTACACCTACATCTACCTATCCTGTGGGTACTCTTGTGGGTGATTGCAGTGTTTGAGAATGGTGTCCTTTGTGAGGAACGCAATTGATGGATTACCACGAGCGGAGAAAATGTATTGTCTCGTTAATAAATTTAATAACTGACAAGTACGTATGAAGAGTATTTAAGAGAGGTAGGGCAGGACTGGGGCAGGACCTCCACCTTATAGAAGTCCGTAGCCAAATAACACAATTGTTTCTGTTGTGTTTCTCCGCGGTGAATAAGGTTTCCAGTAATGAGCTCCTTGGGGAGGGGGGAGGATTCTTATATTGTGTTGGCAGCAGAGGGATTAGTCCCATTACCAATATAGTATAACTCTCCGAACACTGGCAACGCGCAAGTTATACTTCAGTATCGTGAGCGTAAATAGGCTAAAGCAACCGTTTCCTATCAGGTGGGCCGTTTGCATGTTTGCCATTCTTGTTATATAAAAAAGAGTTAAGAGACTGACAGAGTTGTAGAGAGGTATGTATGTAAGCCTGGAGAGAACTGGCGCTTTACTCTCTCTCCCTACTCCGTGTGGGCCTCAACGGAAGCCAAATCCTCATCACAAAACTAATGATGTCATAAAAATAAAAGAGCTCAATCTTACGTCGCCAGTAAAATTTTTTAAGCCACCCAAAAAGTGTGGATGACGCAGCGGAATCAACAAAGAAACCTTATTTTCCAGAGGATAGAGTTCACATTGGAAATGGTTTAATGACCTGTCATATGGGATCAATAGAAGATTAATTTATAAGTTCAGTAGTGATCCTGTATCATCAGCTTAAAGTTGATCGCTACTGGGTAGTTGCGGTACGGATGGAAGAAAAATACGCTTTGGCTTTATTTATTTTAAATATGTTTTTCTAATGCTTAGTTTCCTGCTGCTGTACCCAGTATTGCCTGGCTAGAAAATATTTCATTTGTAGTTTTTTATTTGGAATAAAAGATATCTTATGTCTTAATCCGGCTAATAACAATTAGTAAAAAGTTTACTGAATCACTAGTAGAAATTTATTGAAGATAAACTTTCTGTCATCCGTACACCTAATCCTCCGTCGATACCTAATGATTTATTATTCCATCTCGACAGTTATGTGATTGGACATCACACTATAAAGTTATTTAGTGAAGCTTATTAATTACATTTAATTTTCGTTCTTATTGCTTTAGCAATAAAGTCTAAAGTAAGAACTGAGGTATTTCCTACAGTGTGTTATCTTTAGAGCCTTGCTTTGAACGTTCTGGATACAGCATCAGTGGATAGCATTTAAGATCTGAAGAGCAAGGCATGGGAGATCTGTAAAATTCCATTGCATATGTACCGAGTCCTCGGCAGAGTAGAAAGAGAGGGTAGAGTGACGAATATCTGACGAAATTAAATATTGGTGCGTGTCTTGGTGCAAGCAAATATCAACTTTATGATAGCCAACTTTTGACGAAGTAAGTGTATGGTGAAGCCTGTGGTGAATACGTTTTATATTTAATCGACGAAGCCTGCGACGTGGATTTTTATTATTACTAACTTTTTCTCATACCAAAGTTCGGTAGTCAATCTGAACAATGTTGGAGAAGGAAACCGAATTTGAGTGAAACAATAAAAAATCTTGTACATACATACATATCATCACGCCAAGTCCCTAACGGGGTAGGCAGAGAGTATAGAGCGCCAGTTCTCTCTAGACTTACATACCTCTTTCGCTTCGTCCACATTCATCAGTCTCTTCATACATGCTCGTCGGTTTCGAGTGCTCTTAACGTTCCCGTCCTTCAGAGTCCGATCTATTTGATCCAGGTAGTTGGAACGTAGCCTTCCTCTGCCTCTTCTTGCACACACTTTTGCTTTGTATATCTGTTTCGTCAATCTTTCTTCACTCATCCTTTCTATGTGTCCAAACCAACGTAACATGCCTTTCTTCATCTTTACAATCACGCCCTCATTCACGCCAGTTGATTTGCGAATCTCTTCATTGCGGATTCGATCTAATATCGTTAAATATCTTGTTACTCCATCTAAACATGTGATTACCGTTTCAATGGCTCGAAACCACACTTAAACACATCCTCTCAAATTATAAAACCGTTAACGTATGCAAATGGCCAATACATCTAACAGATAGTGTCAGATCTGATCAATTTGAGGGCTCATTGTATGGTAAACATCGCGCTATTAGCCCACAAAGGACCAACACGGGAGAGGAAATTACTTTAAAACCTTTCCTCTAGAGATTTATAGTTAATTATTAAAGGTTTTTGTCAGAGAGTAGGCTGCTGAGTGATCGGGATCTGTGATTGAACGAGTCAAGATGTATTCTATCTACCACGTACTCCGAAATTGATCCATCCAATTTTGAGTCAGAATTTTGGATCTTCGTTATTTAAATTTCGTTGAATTTATATTTATTACTTTGACGCCCAGTCTCTCACGGGGTGGTTAGAGGGAGTAGAGCGCCAGTTCTCTCATGCGCTTCACTTAAATGAGTGTCTATGTTAATTGATCCTGGTTATGAGTACTCTTGAAGTTCCCACACAGCCACTATCCGCCACAGATATATTTTAGGTGCCAGCGTGACAGATGGCGAGTCCATCGCCGTTACTCAAGCACGACTATACATACGCCTTTGAATTGCTTCTCAGACGTATGCAGGTTTCCTCTCGATGTTTTCCTTCAGCGTAAAGCTAGTAGTGTGACTAATCACTGTACTTAAATTCAGCAAAACTCTTTGATACAGTCGGGATTCGAACTTGCAATCTCTGTGTCTCAGTCAACTTCTCGAACCACTCGACTACCACGGCTATTAGTAGTACATAAGTTTATAAAAACTCATAGTAACTGGAAAAGAGTAACCATGGAGTTTGTTGCCGGTTCTTCTCCATGGAAGCGACCAACCCGAACCGTGCTTCTTTTTCGACGTTTTATAAGTGCCCACCTGGGCCTATGTGAAATAAAAAGATTTTGATTTTGATTTTTGATTTTGAAATCTTTGTGTGGCAGGACTACTCAATCCACTCGGTCACTATGGGTAGAAGTCTTTAGAAGAGATCAAACCTTTAAAAAATGCAACAGTTGTTACATAAGCGAAGAATAGTGTTAGCTCAACACAGTAACTTGATAACTCCAATAAAAATAAATTCAAAACATCCTAATTTCGAAGTGACGATCGACTTCCTTAACGTGGGCAGAACGGTTACGGATTAAATTAACTACATTAGATTGGACTTAATGGCTGTGAGACGAGTCAGGCGTCGATTGCGGTAATTAGTGAGTCATGCCCAGGTCATGTGCGCTTTGCATGTGTCCTATTATTGACACCATCGTTGTCGCAAGCTTCCGGCTACAGCCTATAAAAACGCCGCCAGAAAGCCCACCTTAAAAGGGTGCACAGGCATCCTCCGATAGGGAAGGATACGTGTTAAGAGACTGATAAATGACGGACGAAGGTGGAAGGAAGGAGGGACCGACGTCTGTAAGTCTAGAGAGAACTGGCGCTACTATGTTAGTCACGCTCGTGATGCACTCGGCGTGAAGATAAATATATGCAAACTAGTTCCCATAGAGCTATTTAACTATTTATACCCTTTTTTGACAAATTTAGAGTATAGATAGAGAATAGAATTGTAGAGAGCCGTGGTGGCCGAGTGGTTCGAGCAGTTGCCTGCGCAACGTAAACGTCGCAAGTTCTAATCCCGACTGTACCAATGAGTTTTTCTGAACTTAAGTACAGTGATTAGTCACACCACGAGCTTTACGGTGAAGGAAAACATCGAGAGAAAACCTGTCTGAGAAGAAATTCAAAGGCGTATGTATAGTCGTGCTTGAGTAACGGCGATGGACTCGCTGTCCGTCACGTTGGCACCTAATATACCTCTGGCGGAAAGTGGGTGTGTGGGTATTACCTATAGACCTCTGCCTACCCCTTCGGGGACCCTTGTGGAAGGCTTATAGCAAGCAAGTAAAAAATAAGGGAACTAGATAAACTTGGCTAAAAGTAGTAAAATGTAATTGTTTATTTGTTCACAATCACAATGTATGCTTGTGGGATATATAATATAAATAATAATATATCCTCACGCCTTCCCACAAGGGTCCCCGAAGGGGTAGGCAGAGGTGTATAGGTAATACCCACACACCCACTTTCCGCCAGAGGTATATTAGGTGCCAACGTGGCAGATGGCGAGTCCATCGCCGTTACTCAAGCACGACTATACATACGCCTTTGAATTTCCTCTCAGACGTATGCAGGTTTCCTCTCGATGTTTTCCTTCACCGTAAAGCTCGTGGTGTGACTAATCTGCTTAATTTAATAATGCTTGTGGGAACTAGGTAATATTATACATACTTTTATAGAATGGTATTCACATTCATAAAACATCAAGAATTGAGACCTAAATACGTTCAAGCACTCGTGTTTAGCGCACATAAGAACGTGATTCCCTTGGTATTGTTAATGCCAATTGCAGTGACCGCTTACCATCGGGCAGGTGGTAAGATTATTTACCATCTTATTGGCATAAAGATCTAAGTTTGAATTATACTTTAGCAAATCGAAAAGGTTTGAAAGCGTAAGGTATTATTTGTCATACGGATGACAGGACCCAAGGTACTCTCATGTTTATCAAAGGTTTGTCGTACAATAGCTTAGTAAAAGCAAAATAAAATTGAGCTTTTCTTCTATTATCCTTACTACCTCTTCAGTTAAGTACATACAATTAATGTCACCAAATTAATACTTAATCACCGAGTAAAGAATTCAAAAATGTAGGACAGATATTAAGTATCTTAATCAGAGGAGGCGTCTATTTGTCATCCCATACACACAAACCGTGATAGTTGTATGATGGATTGTATTAATGAAATGACAAAAAAGCCTATTATGTTTGGCTTGATGAAAGATCGACGAAAGTAACGAGTGACTGTGTACAAACACAAGTGATTGTTTCGTATGAGATGAAATATAGTATAAGGTGGGTTTTGAGATGAGTCCGGTATGATCTCAGGCACCATGCAATCATAGGCCGAAGAGGCTGAGTGGTTTGAATACTCACTTGCAACGTAGAGATTGCAAGTTGAAATGACTTTATTTGAACTCAAGTACAGTGATTTATCTCACCTCGTTGATGGAAAACGTCGCGAACCTGCATATATGTAGAAAAAAAAAAGAAATTCAAAAAAGTATAGATAAGATGTGCCGCCACAATTCGCAAAGCAACTGGCGAGGTGGACGAGGGTGTGATTGTTAATTTGAATTGTGAAGAAAAACATATTACGTTGGTATCGATATACAGAAATAATGAATGAAGAAAGATTGACGAAACATGTATAGGAGAGGAGAAGAAAAGGCAGAGGAAAACAACGTTCCAACTTAGGTAGTTGGAACGTGGTTTTCCTCAAATCAAAACAAATGATCAAAACGATCGGACACTCACGACGACTCACGAACGTCGAAGTATTTGAAACCGACGAGCATGTATGAAGAGACTAATGAATGTGAACGAAGCGAGAGAGGTATGTAAGTCTAGAGAGAATTAGATCTCCAATCTGCCTGCTTCGCGTAGGACTCGGTATATCATGTGTAGCTATAAGAACTATGTATATTTGACTAGACGTTTCCATAGTACAAGCTTTCCAATTCTTAGGACAGTCAACGGGTCTGCGTCTGTTTTGAGTAATTTTCAAATTCCGTTAAAATTGAAATGAAAATTTTGTGTTCTTTTTATTAAGTAAGTAATTTTTAAATGCTGTTGAAATTCGATGTTTTAGAGCTGCATCTAATATACATCTGATATTTGTAGCTATACTTCGATCTTAAGAAAACTCTTAAAGGATTAGATGAACAGCGGTGACAGATTTAGTTTCCACAATAAAGGTGGCTCACGACTTAAACGACAATTGATTTATGATTTCCACGCGAATAAAGCCTTCGTGTAGGTACACTATGGAGCGGCGAGCTTTCAATGGTTTATTTATACTTTATGAATGGGGAGTCGAGACCAGATCTGGGTATTAGCATCAATGTGCTCGTACCTTTATTTATGAATTGTAAAAGATTCAATAAATCTGTTTTTGTTTACTTTGTTGAGTTTTATGGGACAGTAGAGTCGCGTTGACGGATGGGGAGCCAAATAATTGAGATATATGGAACGGGAAAGAATCGAACCAGTTGCATTAGTGATGTATGGTATCTCGAGAGTAATCAATGTGGATTAAGCGATGTCTGTTGGTCGAGAGAGAACTGTCTCTACTCTCTCTGCCTAGCCTATGAAAGGCTCGTGCTGATGTAAATAGAGTTATTTTTACAACTATACATACATCTTTTAATTTATTCTCGAATGTATGCAAGTGTCTACTCTAAGTTTTTCTCCATCGTATTTCTAATTACTGTACAGAAAAACTCATTGATACAGTCGGGTTTTGAACTTGCAATCTAATGTGTTACAGGCGATTACTCGAACCACTTAGCAACCGTCTCTTTACACGATTAAAATGTACATTTATCAAACTTATGCTATTGGCAATACATAATGATATTCCAATTCAGTTTTAAAAATAACCCCGTGATATTTGTTGTGTACTGAAAAAGGAGTGGGTGAGAAAAAGGCTTTGACTTATCACCCACAAGCCAGCGGGTTACATTGTTAGCCAAACAATACAACTCTGAATCAAAGCGTATAGTTGAGGAGTAAAAATATCGCTGAATATGCCATGCAAATGACGTACTAACCTGGACGAGCTGAGGGGTGAACATCTTATAATAATAATAATAATAATCATCATTTATTTGCAAAAAACATGGTATAAATTTGGTGTTAATAAATAAATAATTTTGTACATACATGTTTTGCCGAGTTTTCAGCATGCAAATCCAGGTTAGTGTTCAAAAAATTATTTAACACTATAAAAGTTATTGTCATTCAACCACTTATACAGTTGAACTTTAAATTGCCTATGGCTTAATAACTTAAATTCACTAGGTAACTTATTAAATAATTATCTTGATCGGAGTGTATTTTGTTAATGTAACAACTGACACTTTGATACAAGACACCTACTTTCTAACAATTATAGGTGTCTGGATATGTTCTGTTCCACAATTCCAATGGTAGTTTTACCGTTGGAATCGTTGCTATGCGAGTGAAACCTCGCGACGAAAATTTTGATTGATGAACGATTGTCACCCGATAATGACACTGCTGAACGGATTTGCATGTAATTAAGCACCGAAATAGATTATAGGCTGAAATGGGGCAATAGGGGCAAGAGCCGTGGTGTACGAGTGGTTCGAGCAGTTGCCTGCGACGCAAAGGTCGCAAG
>JACCPG010009070.1:0-76750 GCA_016069955.1 Drepana arcuata
TTTTATATCGGGAACATTGCTTGCGCTTTACACATACTTGTCGAACGATGATTAACGACTTTTGTAGCAAAATTACAATTATATACCTATATTAAGGATTAGATTCGTTTGTGCATGAGTACCTATGATTATTTTGTGTTAAACTTCGTACTCACATAATCTTATCTTACTAATATTATAAATGTGAAAGTTTGTAAGTTCGGATATTTGCGATTTGGCTGAAAGTTGAAATGGTTTAGCTAATACCTAGGAATAGGACATAGACTACTTTTTAATCCTGAAAAATTCAAAGTTCCAATATTATAATGTATGACACTCTTTCACGGCATAGCGGCCGAACTGATTCTAGCAGGAAAATACATAAGCTACTTTTTCGAACTCCACGCGGGCGAAGCCGCGGGCATAAGCTAGTATGGTTATAAGATTGTGCTAATATAGATACCCTGGCCGACCAGAGCTAGAGAGAACATTACCGATGTTCGTATAAAAATAGACAGACATTTAGCATAAATAATTTTGCACATGGACAATCGAATAACACATTGCCTGAATCGAGAAGAAATCGATACCGAAATAAATCGATTTGCTTTCAAGTCACTTCTCACGGCATAAAAGGGGTACCAATATAACGGCTTAATTATCTCAAGTACCAACATCCAACATTAAGTGGCCTTTCTCCGTACATCCTTATCTTGCCTCTTTACATGGTTTATACATTGAAATCGTGAGAATTCCGATTGTAGGCATTTACGAAGTGTCTTAATTCAGTACAAACTCATTAATTAAAAAGATACCTAAGCGACGACAAGATTAGGTACCAACTCGAAATCGTAATGTTCAGAATCTGTGGACGAAAGACGTCTGCAAGTCCTGAAAGACAAGCCTGCCCTGCCAACCCTATAAGGGACTCGGCGTAATATCTCATTTTCCTAAATCATATAAATAAAATCTAGATGTAATTTTTGCCATGCGATAATTAATATTGTTACGATAATAGGATCTACCTATACTACCCGCTATTAGCACTATACTCTCTGCCTACACCTTTGGGGACTCGACGTGATGTATGTATGATGGTAATAACACATACGAGGGAGAAGGGTTGTCTCAATTCCAAATAAATTAGTTTTCAAACCCGATCTACATTTTGAACATCCAACATTCGAAACGGTTATTTTGTGATTTCTTCAAAATTGCCATTCAGCATTGCACCTTATCGCATTCATTAAAAACCTTATTATTCTTTTCCATGTAATTTAAGCTTCAGTTAAACAAGAAGTTAAGTGCAGCCTTTTTAATAATGAACCAAATTTCTCGGAGCCTTTAGAAGGTAGTGGTTAATTGAGTGACGCTAATTGCCTAAGCCGTGAAAGCCTTCCTGCTGGCAGACTGGGGGTGCCCTATTGTGTTGTTTGTAGATTAACTGGCAATTTTATTTATGTTTATTAACTGTATGGTCGGGAGACCTGGATTAATGACGTTTGTGGGTATTATTAGCATGTCTGGTATCTGGTTGCGTCAGTTCTAGATTAATATTCCAAATTCAGGTCAAGAAGGTAGACTAGGTACCTACGATGCTGTTTCATCATTTGTGGTAATGACAAATAAAATATTGAAATACATCCAAAGCTTCCCGCTTAGGAATGAAGCTTAATCTTATATTACATGTTCTAAATATATTTATGAACTGATGAATGTGGACGAAGCGAAAGAGGTATGCAAGTCTAGAGAGAACTGGCGCTCTATACTCTCTGCTTACCCCGTTAGGGACTTGGCGTGATAATATGTATTTATGTATCAGTCTAGATCCTATGGTAAAAGCTTTGGTAAGTTCACGGCTCAGTTCATTTGTGTGAAAATGTCCCAGTGTTTATTTATTATCATGACCGAGGCAAGTCAGCTCTCTGAAATGTATTTCCTCTCGCATGCCCCAAAAAGCGACCAAATTTGAGTAAATGACGATCGTATGCTATTAATACGCTTTTTAAGTGCGAATTAAAAGCATAATATTTCATTCAGTTTCCAAATTTAAATGTACCTACAACATATATGTATATGTCCTATATTTACAAGTTAAACGTCTCATCCGTAACGTGTTGATGCGAATGTAAAAGATGTTTATAAATAACAAGCAACTGATGCAAACATTTCAGCGTTACATTTTTCGTTTAAAAACGCCGCCCTCCACGTGTGGCAGCTAATTAGGTCTACTATAATTTCGGTGTCAATTTGCTCGCTGTAAATTCACCTCAAAATCCAGAGTACGCCGTAAAAGCAATAAACATGACACAAATGGCTTCATTAAGGCACTGGGCGGGGACTGTGGCATAGCGAAAAAAAATCACAGACTCGAACGCTTTAATATCTATATAATGATGCCGGATGCTTCCGTTATGCACAAATCTCAAGAATACCATCTGTGTAAACTCGGTGCGTGTTCCGGGACACGGGGCGTGATGAGCGGGGACCCAAGATTCTTATACCATTAATGGTTAAATATGGCCGCACTTCTGAAGGTACATATTTATACATAATTCGACATCGTAACGGCATAACGAAATTGCAGCTCAAATCTCAGGATACCACAGGACATTAACGAGAAACAAACCCAAATTAAAGTGCAACGTAATGAATGCCCAAAGTAAAATAACTGAGACTCGACTACGGACAATAATAAAGCCATGACAGTATGATCTCAATTCAATCTTGATTGCATTCGAGAGAAGCCCGCGGCGGCCAACATGAAACAAGTTAAACGAATCTGCGCTCGGTTAGCCTGAAAGGCATTAAGCTCGCATATTTTCTGTGAAAAAGAACCAGAGAAAATTACAATAATCTCAGTGCCAAATATTCCAGTTGGGATACAAAAAAAAAAGTGTGACCGGCAAGGAAATCGACTGGGAGCATTTCTCAAGATTCCCTCGGTGTAAGTGTCGGGCCAACCCGTTTCCCAACACGTGTCGCAAACAAAAGAAACTTGTCCAACTCTCCCCTCAGCGGGCGACAAAAGGATTGCGCAAGTTATATTAGTCGTAAAGAAATTTCGGACTTAGATCTATCGGTTTAAAGCGATCGTAACTCACAACGGTCCCGCAATTGCGGGGGACATTTGCAACAACTGTTGTTTGCGTCGATGTTTTAATTGTTTCTAATTCGTTAAACTTTTCGGCGTGATTTACAGCTATTGTTGAGAGGATTGGATGCTTTTGAGTATTTTTTCTTCGTTATCAGAAACATGTGGTCGACTCTATGCGGAGGTTGGTTGCCAGTTGTTAATCGAAACAATAGTACAAAGAAATTGTGAGATTGATGTAGCGTTTCAGCGTAGGCGGTGTTACGAAAGGCGGTGTTAGCATATTTCTAAGGAACGGTCGCATTAAAACGGATCACGTCGACATGTGTGCCCACGCGCACAATTTTCTTCGATAAAATTATGTAAAGTAGTTATTTGTGCGCGGGGTCTAATCAGGCGAATTAAGATAACACGCTGTTTGACTGCGCAACTTGTAACATGTTTTACTTGTCAATTAAAGTGTACCTACATAAGGAGCTATGGAAAGGAATTTTTCTACCTAAAGAAACATAACTGAAACAAGATTAGGCAAGTATGAGCGAAATGCAAAAGAAATTTACATTTACATTTTGTACAAAATCTTTCATTCTGTTGTTCATCCCTGCTAACATTACTTGTTCAAAGAAAAAATAATTTTAGTCACAGAATTCATGTTCAAAAACAAGTTAATGTTAATTAATTAGATACAATAATTTAATAGTACAAAATAATTAAGACTGATCAATATAAATGGACGGGGTCTGTAAGTCTAGGCAGAACTGCCGTTCTACCGTCCTGTACCTTCCACATAAGAGACTCGGTATATGTAAGTCCTAAATCATTGAAAAATATATTGAATTACCGATGTTTTAAATTACGTACTAAAAGTAAGATGGAGATGTAGTAGTTACCAATCAAGACGCGACAAAAAAGCTCGAATTATTTTTCGTGAAATTATCATCTCATTACTTGATGATTGGGACGGGTTGAAATAATGACGTTTTCGTGAATTTCCTTATTACCTACACGCAGCGAAACGTAATCGCTCAAATTGGTAATGCAAATTACAAAATTCGTACGAAAAAAGTCCGGTTACCTTACAGGTACATACAAGCGAACGGTATTCGTTCGGGCGACTTGGGTGGTCCCACAATCAAGCTCACCGATTATAAATTACATAAGCGCTCCAATATACCATTGGTTAGTCCCGGAGTCCGTTTATATCTATATATATATCTAAACGTTATAAGAGTTATCTCGAAATAAAAGCAAGTCTTGTTACACTATACCGGGGTAATTAAGAGTACAGTGTGCAGATTTCATTAGATTTTTGAACGGTTTTGGATTTGATATACATATAAGAAGAAGGGATATGCAGAGTGCCAACATGACAGAGTGAGATATATTTTAGGTGCCAATATGACAGATGGCGAGCCCATCGCCGTTATTCAAGTGCAACTATACTGTCGCTGAATTTCTTCTAAAATCTGAAGGTTTCCTCTCGATGTTCACCTTCATCATAAAGTTCATGGTGTGACTAATCACTGTACTTCATAAAATGTCAATCGTACAGACGAGATTCGAACTTGCAATATTTGTGTTGCAGGCCACTACTCGAACCAGTCGACCATGAAGACTTCTAATCGGCCCAAAATTTTAAATCAGATTAGAATTACCTATATACGATAGAATATTTTAGTTTCATAATACCGAAATATATTTACCTATAACACTTAGAGAAACAAACAAGTATGCATACCAGCCATCTGATTCACGTGGAAATCCCCAACTAGATACATTAAACATAGCAGCTCCACCATAGACTTATCTATTACAGTGCATTCTAATGTATTTTTCAAAGCACTGCTGAGTTTCCTACTAACGGCCGCGCTGACTTCCAATCAGTCTAGATGTATATCGACTGTGCAGGTTGCTTGTTATCTCAAAAACACAATATGAATAAAACATTAGTGCTCGTATTCGCGCTTGAAACGAGCTTAATTGACTCAAAGATTGAAAATGAAAACGACTCGATTGACATCTCTAGAGACGATCGCTCTTTTTGTGCAAACTCTACTCGCCGCGTAACAAAATCGATTTAAATTGGTTATGTGCTAATATGGGTAGGTAAGGTCAGCATATAGGTACAATATTGGTTATGTGCTAATATGAGTAGGTAAGGTCAGCATATAAGTACAAAATTTAATGTGTACATTCCATATTATACGTGTTGTTCATTTGCATGATGCCCTGGTAGTCTTCTGTAGGTGATGGATATGCCATGTATGAATTGGCACTTAAATATATTTCACTCGATAACACTGTGTTTTCTAACATCTCTGCCTACCCCTTCGCATGTACAATAAATTCATGTTTAAGCTAAAATAAATGAAATCCAATATTTGTATCATGTACATTTTTAAGCTCTGTCTAACTCCATCGAGTCTAAACAAGTCCAATATCTTCCGTGAGCTCGTCCCTACCTACGTTTATTTTCAATAGCGTGGCTCGTTTGGCCCTGATTGTCAAAACACGTCTCAAATTTGAAGCAATATGACCTAAAATTACAAATGCAAATATGTTAGCAGGTTAGATGTGGATAAAGAGTAAAATTATAACTAATAACGTGTTCATGTACGTATACAATATGCCTCTGATGTTGTTTCCTTCGACGAAGGTTTCATATGAGCGCGTATGTAAAGTGCATATTATATGGGCCGAAGACAGCTATTAAGGTAATTGTGTAAGTAAATGCCTGGAAACAATCCGCGTGCAGAAGGCGTTTACGGCTCAAATTGTTATAAATTATTTTTTTGTGCGCAAAATGGCGCTCCTAACCAGATTTTTGCGTCCAATGTCCTTCTCTATATAGACGATAATTGCATGCCACTCTTTAAAATGTAAATCGACAAATTATGGCTTACGTAATCATTATCAAGGAGAAGTGGGTCTATTATCATGTTAAAGAATACTTTATAACTAACCACGTCTCACATCTTCCGATGAATTTTTCACCAATCGATAATACCCAAAACAATATTTGGTCCCTCCTGATATCTCCACGACATATCGGTCCGATATTAGCCCATAGATCAGGGTTGAACGCAATAAAAATTGGACGTCCCCATGGGATTAGGCCAAACTCTGACGTATGTGACACGTGAAAGCCTCACTATCTCAGTAAGGGTTGACTATCCGATGTTATTTAAAATTCAATTTCAGACCACATTCAACGCTAACGTGTGCCCAATGACAGTTAAATGACGTACGATCGAGTGGGATATTAATATGATGAATACATCAGCTGTTACTCAAACAAACGGCGCCATAAATCGATAATAGACTATATTAAATGCGAGATCGTGTACCGTATAATTTACTCAATATTCCATGAGTAACGTCTATATCTAGCTAACGCTAGGGGCGCGTTGCAGTGTGTACCGTCAAGTATCCATTCACGCAAATAATTTGAACAAAGCACGCCGCTGGAATAACGCTAACAAGATGCAGCTGTTGCGAACACTCAGACGGACTCCATTTTGAAAAACTCGTTGGAGTTTTCGAAAATAGAATATAAAATGTGTCACTCCTTCTCCGATAAATCACCAGTGATTAATGAATCCAAGTTAGGAACGGAGCGCCGCGTGACGGGGCAGTGCCTCATTGGGTGGCTCGGGCGCCATATTGCCCAGAGCTTGTAACTGTCAAACTTTGATATATTACCCCCCGCTTTCTCTACTGAGCGCCTTGTCTTATATTACCCGACTAAATTAAAGATACATTGCCATCTTCAAATCAACCATATCGTATCGATCGAACGCAAAATGCGGAAAATATTATTGTTCTTTTGTTATTTAAAAAAAAACCGTACCATTCAGTTCACAGGTTTTGAAAAATTTACTTTTTGTTCTGAGGGTGTAAAATTATAGCGCTTCTTGACTACATAAATAAACCTTTTTGATTTATATTTTGACATTTTAAAGCAAAACATTTTTATTTTTATTGTGGAATCTTCAATAACTTATGATAATAAAACTGACAGGTATTAATCTTAAGGTGTCTCCAATGCGGCGATTTGTTTTTATTTCGAGAAGCAAAACATTGCTGCAAAATGAAATTCATCTTTTCATTAAAAAAGAGCTTTGATAAAGACGTTAATAGCTTTTTCGCTATCATATCGGCAACAAAGAAAATGATAGACCGCAAATGACGTTCAACTCAATGGCCTCTTGAAAGCACCTAGACCATACTTACATCATTACACAATTTGCTACCGTATTATCGCATCTACCCCTACATTAGAGTTCAACAGAAATTGTCTGATGGGTTGAATCGACAATTTGCGATTTAATGTATATAAAATCGAATCGTATATCGATAGTAATCTACTCGATATCGTGTTATTACAGAGCAGTACGATAAAGTAGGGATAGCACAGACATTCTTACTCATCCTAGAATTATTTACGTTCCCCTTGACTCGCTCAGACATTAAACATGTTGTTGTTAGAATTTATCTTTGACAGTGCATACTGTACCTAATGTATTCAGATGTAATGTATTTTTTTCAGTGCTGCATTTGGTTGCCATATTGTTTAAAACATATCATCACGTCTAGTCCCTCACAGGGTCACCAGAGAGAGTAGAGCAGGAGTTCTCTTTCGCTTCGTCCACATTTAGCAGTCCCTTCATTTTGTTTCCATGCCATATTCCTATTGGTAGATATTTTTCTTCTTTTTTTACAACTTAAGGAAGTTACAATACTGTTTGTACAACTAAACTGGCCAACATGCAGCCCGTCTGAAGTTAAGCGGTTACCATCAGCGAGCGTTACCCGCGGTGTAGGTATAATTATTTTTATAAATATAAAGATTTTCGTGTAAACCTTACGAACAATCTCTGTGAACGCTACAAGGCAAAAGTGAAATAAAATCGTGGAGTTGCGATTCGCTAGGGATTATTAAATTGATGGTCACTTCGTGGTCGAGCGTGGCAAGCAAAACTGTTGACACAAGATATCATTCCAGCCAACCATTGCATTACTAGGCCATTAAAATAATACTATGTTATTTAGCAATCACACAATCGTCCACTTTGCGTAAAAACAGCGTGGTTTTACTTCGAGATTTTATAGTAGGGTAGGTAATAACCGGTGTAAAAGTGACTATGAATTATGAAAAAAATTACAGGACATTTATACCAGTATAATATTATGTAGTTGGCCTAAGTAGGTGGCAAAGTATGAACATAGGTTTATACATACATAACTATGCTATGCTGTTATTTCAACGTTAAGCTCTTTTAACACACAGCCTGCGGTAATTAAGGATCGGCCACAAGCGTTGTTCCTCCATATCTCTATTATTGATAAAGGAGCCACGCTGGTCCGAGTGAGGCGCCTGCGTCGCAGAGATTGCAGTTTGAGCACCTACTGTACCAATGAGTTTCTTCATTACTAAAATACAGTGAATACTTTACGGTGCAGGAATCGTGAGCAATTTGTCAAACGTCTTTAAACGGAAATTCAAAGATGCTAAAATACATGAAAAATCGACTATACGAGTACCTGTCTGAATATAGTAGTTCTTATGAAGTAATGATGGGCTCGATATCCTTCACTTTGGCACCTAAATACCTACGACGTAGCAACCACAGGGTGTTCTAATATGTCTGTACATCCTTACGAGGACTCTTGTAGGCTGGCGTGAGGATGTAGATATTACATACATACCTAACACCTCTGCTTACATGAACCCTAAAGGAAGGCATTAGGTATGTATAAATATTTGCTTAAATTCAAAACAAACAATAACTTCTTCCCGAACGCCCAGTTTCGTTTGATATTCTTAAAGTTTAAATCCGCAAGCTCTTCGAAATCCTACTGAAAATTTCCAACGACAGAAAGTAAACAAAGTCACCTGAAGGAGTTGGTATTCAGAGCCTCGGTAACCCAAGTTGGGCGTAACGTTGTAACTTAAGTCAGACTTAAGTAAAGAAACCACAGCGCCGCGGTGTCTGACGACCAACTTAAATCTTAGCTGGATAAAGCTAAGATACAATATGCTTGCTTATGTAACTTATCAAAATTGTGCTTACTGTTTTAACTTAGTTTCAAAGATTTGTTCAAAGCCGTTACCTTTGAGGTTTCGACTTTGTTGGTTTAATACAAGGGTTTCTCTCCGGTGCTTACCTATAAAGCTATATATACATACATAAGTTATATATATATGTGCGTATGATGTTATGTAATTTATCTTTATTGCCCTCGTATTCGTTCGAAATACAAAATGCACATATGTGGGCGTGGATACAAATTAGCTGTATAATTTTCGTAATACATATTTAAATATATCCATATATGTATGTACCTATACTTAAAATCATATTAGAATATCATATCAGATTATCAGATCAGAGCCGTGGTGGCCGAGTGGTTCGAGCAGTTGCCTGCGACGCAAGGGTCGCAAGTTCGAATCCCGACTGTACCAATGAGTTTTTCTGAACTTAAGTACAGTGATTAGTCACACCACGAGCTTTACGGTGAAGGAAAACATCGAGAGGAAACCTGCGTCTGAGAAGAAATTCAAAGGCGTATGTATAGTCGTGCTTGAGTAACGGCGATGGACTCGCCATCTGTCACGTTGGCACCTAATATACCTCTGGCGGAAAGTGGGTGTGTGGGTATTACCTATACACCTCTGCCTACCCCTTCGGGGACCCTTGTGGGAAGGCGTGAGGATATATATATATTATATATCAGATTAGTTTTGACACTACCGCATCTCCTCTGAGTAACATTAATAGTTCCTGATCCATTAAACTCGTTCTTCGAAACTGATTAATTCGATTTTTAAGATAAGAATAGAATGTCTTGTTATCAGCCATCATTGACCAATTTTAACTTTACTTTTTTTTTGACGTTACTATTTCAGCCAGTAAATAAAAAATAAATATGGTTTAAAGCGCTCAATAAATTGAACTTCAATTACTTCTAAATAAAGTTAATAGTTCCTGCACGGTTAAAATTGTTCAACGAAAAGGCTTTATTCGATTTTTAAATAAACAATGTAAGGTTTTGTTGTCGTCCATTATCTGCCAATTCTAACGGTTCTCAGCACTATAGTCTGAAGCTATCACCGCTTTCGATACACCACCAATAAATGTTTCCCTTCTGAAACCTGTGTCAATAAAGATAAAGGAAAACTAATATCAAAACAAGAATAGGTACGTGATAAGAAAACATTTATTCCCTATGTTTAATGCATGATTTGTCATAATTCCCCGGCCTCCCCCGCCCTCTTGTTTTGTTGTACGGAAGAAATGGGCGTGTATGATATATCGCTTATCTTATGTATGTCGGACACTGAGAAAAATCGTTTCGGTAATATCAAATTATCGCAAGGAAATTCTAGTCTATAAAGCAACGCATTAAAAAGACTTAGCTGCACTTATCCATTCTAATAAATACGTAAGTGACTTTATGTCTGCTACGTTTTGACGTCTAACCAATAAAGGTGGTTTTAGTAGAGATAAATGTAACCTTGGAGAATAGAGGGTACTATTTTCGTTAAAAAACCTTAAATAGAATACCAATCATTACTAAAAACTATTTCTACGCTGACCGAGTACCAGCTACGCGTATATTTAGTATCATAAGCAAATGCAAGTTCGCATCCCAACTAACACGAGAATTTACGCTGAAGAAAAACATCGAGAGGAACCTGCATACGTTTGGGACGAATTCAAAGGCGTATGTATAGGTGACGGACTCGCCATCTGTCACCATGGCATCTAAATCTAAAACTATCTCAACCGAAAATCGTGAATTGTTATCATCACGTACACCCTCTAAGTAAATTTAAATAAAAACTACATTCCACACATCCGAAGTCACGGGAAGCGGCATTAGTCGTACAGTGTATTAACACTGTACAAACATTGATCACAATCCGTACACGGGCGTAATGGGCAGAAAATATCAATATAAAAAAGAGGATCGATGTTAGTGTTCCACAATTGCCATTTTAAACTGATCCCTTTTAGAAAGCGGCAGTAAAGCCGCGAATCAAAAGTTGCAATATATCACAATATGGCGCATGCTGCCCCGTGTTTGCTCTCGCCCACATAATCCGTTCATGCGCCGGTAAATCCATCCTGCAGTGTCGCGTACAACACTAAATCATCATAAGGGAATCTATACGTATGTACAAACACGTATGTACGCAATACAGATTCTGCTTACTCGGTTTGGCAACGTTTATAGGATAGAATTTACTGTTCACGGCTATGAAAGCCATTTATTAAAACGTATCGGTCACAAAGCACAGGTAAGTAACTCGATGTTATCTCTTTATGCCTTCCCACCGGGCCCGTGAAGGGGTAGGCAGAGGTGCTAACGTGAGATTTGTCGAGTCCGTCTTAAACGTATGGACGATTCCTCGCGATGTTTTCATTCTTTGTAAAGTGATAAATCACATTACTGACCAGAAAAAAATCACACAACAATATTTTTTTTCAACAACGCAATCATTATCGTGTTCGGTACGTACGTACTGCAATTCGAGAACTGAAAAACTCGCCAATTTATTCGATTCTTTTTTATTCGATTTACGCGCGCCGCGGCAGTTACTGAAAAAGTTTGCATCGTAATGCAATCGTGTGGCATTAGTTTTGCCGTTTATCAGCGCGCACTCGCTACTACAGAGCTTTGAGGGATTAATCTAGCAGTGCGGAGTGGAATGGCACCGCAACTTTTAAACCATACTTGCTTATTGTCTAAGTTCAGCGATAGTTTGAGTTTGTTTTCGCATAGAATTCAAATTAACTAATTCCTAATCCATAATGCATTGACTGTAACGTTTGGCGTGGTCCCAAGTTTAACTTTTTTGCACTAGAGACGATTGAGTGCGGAAGAAGATGCAGAGGTAGACCATATTCTAACTATGGGAACGTCAGGAGTACTCGAAACCGGCGAGCATTTATGAACAGAATGTGAATAAAGCAAAGGGTCTGTTAGTCTACGGTCTCAGCATGATATTTAATCTTTAACGATGTTTATTTACCCACAAAGGATTTATATACTTGAACTAGTGACCGGAGGCTCCTTTTAAGCAAGTGATGTCTTTGTAAGAACTTTTGATCTTATTACATACTAGCTGTCCGTTAGGGCTTCGCAAGGGTGGATATAACATTTTTATTAAAAGAAAATATAGCCTATGTCACTCAGGGTGGATGTAACTTTGCATTGGTGAAAGAATTTTTCAAATCGGTCCTGTAGTTTCGGAGCCTATTTAATACAAACATTCTTCTTCCAAAATTGCCACTCAATTACTGGAGGTTAGCCGATAGCTCGGAAAACATCTCCCTGTCTTGAGCCATCCGGAATAGTTGCTCTGATTCCGGTCCACTTCCTGATGTTTCGCAACCAGGACTTCTTTCGCCTTCCAGAGCGCCGCGTTGCCTGAATTTTGCCCATCAATATAACATACATATAATACAAACATACAAATCTTCCCTCTTTATAATATTAGTATAGACTAATAAATCCTTACTAATATTATAAATGTGAATGTAAGTTTGTTTGTTACGCTTTCACGTAAAAACTACATAACCGATTATCATGAAAGTTTGTACACATATTCCTGGAGGTATAAGAAGTAACATAGGATACTTTTTATTGAAAAAAAAAACATTTTTACGACTGAAAAGAAGCCGGTTTACTGATATTTTTTTATGTTGATGGCTTATTATACCCAGGATTAAGGCATAGGCTACATTTGAATCCCGAAAGATTCAAAGCTCTAATATAATAAAGGCAAAAATATGTATGTTGGTCTTTCCACGCGGGCGAAGCCGCGGGCATAAGCTAGTGATGATATAAAAATGTCCCGAATATAATAATGACCTATTCTCACATTAAGCTATTACATAAGTTAGTAAAAGTGATAAAACAATAAAACCGTTGCTAAACAACGCGTACTCGTGCAATATTTGTGGAACATCGCAATTTTTAGTTGAGTGGTGTGCGTGAACCGTGGCTGCAATTTGGCTCATTCGCTCGATTTATGCGGATATCACCGCGCCACGGAGAGCGAACAAACAAGTGGAATTTGTTGATGAAACAACACTATTTTTCAACTTCCCTAGTGTTTATATCAGTCACATGTCTAACCGAGTTTTTTATTGCTCTATAGGTTAACAACTCTTGTTTGTTTATTTTAAAATAACATATTTATTATTATGCGAAAAGCGTAGCGTTATAGAATACCACTTATCATGGTAAATTCAGGGGATATTCTTGCTTATATCATAAATTGCTTCAAAAAGTATCTGCTTTCAATTTTCTCCTCATACAGGTCCCCCGCACTCATACGAAGGGCTCTCTGGCAATCTGGCTCTGACTCGCAAATCTCCTTCATCATTAATATACATATTTATAGATACAAATACCAAGAATAACATACATAAGTCGGATCAGATAAAAAGTGTCATTCATGACACTTTTGACATGTATAGGCAGGAGGAAAGATATCAAAAGAGATTGCCCTGGACATAATGCAAATGGAGAAACTGCATCAGGGACGCCGACAAGAGCCAGGTCTTAAATTTAATGTTTCGGCTCTATTTAAATAATAATAATATATATCTCTGGCGGAAAGTTTGTGTGTGGGTACCACCTATGCACCTACCTACCTGTACCCTTGTGAGAAGGCGTAGATATAACACAACATTAAATACTAATATGTAAATATCCCAATGTCCTCTTCCCAATCTAAAAGCCATCCAACAATATTTAAGTAGATGTTCACCATTGCCTAGTAAATAATGCGACAGCGCAGGCTAGACGTGTGTGGCGGACAATAGCTCAGATCAACAACGTTTGTTAAGCCCCGTCTGTCTGTACGTCACCGGTTATTGGACAAACGGAGATTGGAGATAGCTCGCAAGACCGCCAACGTTGGCTCTAGGAACGAGCTTTGGACTTGCGTTTGGACTCTCTGTACAAGACAATAGAACTTAAATTAGATTGAAAATATCACTAGTTGACAATAAATTGGCTGTATACATAATTACATAGAATACAAAGTCAACGATTTAGCATAGTTTAGTGCTAATTGGATATTTTGACTGGTGAAGAAATTTCTGGAAAAGCTTTTTCACGCACGCTGAGCAAGAATTTGGATTGCAACACGCCAAGAAGTTAATTGCAAGTATAGGCGGAAGTACAGTCATCATCATACAATACATACATATCATACATAAATGCACAAACGTACGTGTGTATATACAATATACATTTTAGTACTTTGGTTAATGACGCCAGTGTAACTGAAATAAATATTTATACAGTGGAATCAAGCTGAGGTTCCTTAGAAAGTAAAGCTTACTTCAGGATGAGATTGAAGAGATATTCACAGGGTGATCCCAGTTTTGAAAGAGTTCACAGGCGGCGGTAACCGCTTACCATCACGATGTGGTGTAAACTTATTTGACACCTTAGTGGTATAAAATTAACGATGTAATTGATGCCATAGTTTCCATCATGTAGTGTCGATCTAAAGTGGATACCAATTACTTTAAATATTATGACAATATTTATCTGCCTTTGCATTTTAGAGCAGAATGATGTGTCAGGAAAGCCTTTGTAAGCCATTAGTATGTTATGTGTAGATGCTTTTAATACCATCAAACATCCATACAACGGCAAGAAGAGAGGTAGGGCATAACGGGTTTCGTTAGAATTCGGAGCTGCCCGACTGGGGCAGGGACCTCCACCTAGTAGAAGTCCGTAGCCAAATAACACAATTTTTTTGTGTTGTGTTCCTACGTGGTGAATAAGGTTTCCAGTAATGAGCTCCTTGGGGAGGGGGGAGGATTGTTACATTGTGTTGGAAGCAGAGGGATTAAACCCATTATGCTGCCAACATACTATAACTCTCCGAACACAGAGTGGCAACACGCAAGTCATACTTCAGTATCGTGAGCGTAAATAAGCTGCGGTAACCGTTTCCCATCAGATGGGCCGTATGCTTGTTTGCCACTCTTGTTGTATAAAAAAAAAGGAATCCATATCAAACATAATCTATCTACCTACTAGTGCCTATCCTTTTTCTTGACTCAGCAAAGGTTTCTGCATTCAAAGTTATAAGTACTTTGTTGGAACCATTTTCTGCTGTTGGCAGCGGCTTGTCACAAATTTTTATAATTAGTTTATCGCAGCAATAAATATATTTTAATACACTCCTTCCAATGCATCTAGACAGGCTTATAATACATTTATCTGGCAAATTGCCCTAATTGTAGAATTAAACTATGCTTTAATTCAATGGAGCTGGTCGGTATATCATCCGGGGCTGGACTTGTAGAAGAATTCTCACAATGGGTACGTCCTGTTTCTTTAAAACACTGCTGGCTAATATTTCGTTATATTACCTAAGTTTTATTTATTTTATATAATATAAGTATGTATACCTTCATGTATCTTAAGGATAGGACAAGCATGTACATATACCTATACATGATGAGTGTGGAAATATCTTCGTAGATAAATAAAAAATCATTGATACTTTTTGTTACGTTGAAAGTCCACGAAGATACAAAATAAAAAAAAGGGAAGGGAATTAATTCAGTCAAATGCAACAATAATTGTTCTCCATTTTCAATTACACACAGAAAAACTTATACTTAATCTTGTATCAAATTCTAAGTTCAAATTATTGTCACATTAGGTTATTATATGTACCTATCCAACTTAGTCTAAGGTTTAATACACCACGCCGGCTAGGTCATGACTCAGCGGGCTCGTAGACAATGGTGATATGAGATATAGACTTCAGGAGCTGTACGTCTAACCTGTTCTAACCTCTGATAGAGCCGATACAGTAAACTGAACAACAGAGGTCATTGCTCACATTGCTTCCTCTTATTTCAATTGTACTCTTTGGAGTACTATGACAATATACCTATGTACAATGATCAAATTAGTTTGGGGTGTCTATACTGCTATTTCAGTGGGTATATTGACCCAAAGATACATTACAAATTTAATAGTTACATAATATATTTAACGTGAATACCATTTGGCCTAAAAGTGAAGGCCTAAAAATTAAGACGAGTACGTTTGTCTGATTAACGCACAAATCTCTCAAATCAAATCGCGTAAATAGGCGGGTAAACGGGTAAAACGGATAAAATTTATTTCCGTTTCAGAAATTATTTTCATTATCCGTGAAAATTTATAAGGAAATCTGTTCAACAGCACTCAGTAGGCAAATTTATACTACAACTAATATAAGAAGTTAACGTACTGAGACTGGTTTAAATACTATCATGGGATAGATAAATGAAAGACCTGGCCGAATAGAATCCCAACGACGAGTCTGTAGAAAGGAAGTAATTGCCAAGGCAACGACAAAGCGGTCTCCCCATTAACCCCCACGATTGATAAGTCTAGATCTAAGCTGTAACCAGCTCGCATTTTACAGCTAGTCTCAGTATTATTCCATTCAGGTCTGCCTTGTTCGAGCAGTTCGAGCTAGCAATACAGAGTTCGGATATGTGGACTGAAAAGCCCACGTTTTGTATTTGCGATTTAATGTGAAAGGTATGTGGAATAAACCGATCCCATTTATGTATATATCCTCACGCCTTCCCACAAGGGTCCCCGAAGGGGTAGGCAGAGGTGTATAGGTAATACCCACACACCCACTTTCCGCCAGAGGTATATTAGGTACCAACGTGACAGATGGCGAGTCCATAGCCGTTACTCAAGCACGTCCATACATACGCCTTTGAATTTCTTCTCAGACGTATGCAGGTTTCCTCTCGATGTTTTCCTTCACCGTAAAGCTCGTGGTGTGACTAATCACTGTACTTAAGTTCAGAAAAACTTATTGGTACAGTCCGGTTTCGAACTTGCGACCTTTGCATCGCAGGCAACTGCTCGAACCACTCGGCCACCACGACTTTTTATATTATATAAAGTTTATATTATAGAAAGAAAGAAACAAGCCGTAGTGGCCGTGAGGTACAGCTAAAGACATGACGTTCCTCAAAAGGTGTCAAACCGACGTCATATTTTTAGACAGTTTATTCATGAGAAAGGCTTAGGTTTTGTGTAATTTGAAATACGACGATAATTGTATAAGGCTATAAAGATCTACTACTTGCTTAACGAAACCAGTGCTTAATCCCTTTGAGATAGGTATAACGCAAACCGACGAGCATGTATGAAGAGACTGATGAATGTAGACGAAGCGAAAGAGGTATGTAAGTCTAGAGAGAACTGGCGCTCTATACTCCCTGCATACCGTTAGGGACTCGGCGTGATGATATGTATGTAAGTTACTCGAACCCGGGGCGGGGGGTTAGTACACTAGTACAGTGTATAGTTTAGCCTAGATACTACAGCGAGTTAAAGTCTAGAGAAACTGGCGCTTTATTTTCTTCGCCTATCTCTACCTCTTAAGCGACTGGACGTGTTAATATGTTACTATGTATGAGACATAAGTCCAGCGCTACTATATAGGCAGTTTACTAAATACACTGGGGGGTTTAAATTTAGCCGTTGTTAATTTGTCATGGTGAATTAGCTAGGAGGGGTAACAGATAGCGTTAGCGTGTTGCACCCTGTGCGCGCCAATATGCTCGTAAATGTCGTTACTGGGCAATTTAATACCTAACTATATATCTAGATGCGTATCTCAGACATACGACGCACGTTGTTAAACATTAGTTGATTGGGGAGTTAGTTTACTGGACTTTATTTCGTGGTCTATTTAGTGATAGATAAAACAATACACTTATTAAACATTCGAATACAATACCTTATCGAAGCGAGAACAGTATATCAAGTTAAATAGACGTTAATGACTAAGCCATTAAGCCACGGTAGCGCACTGGATTTAGTAGGAGTCTGCAACGCAAAGATTGTTAGTTCAAATCCCGTACTGTACCAATGAGTGTTTGGTATGTAATATAGTGGTAGTGGTGGTACCAAGAGCTTTACGGAGAAAGAAGAAGACGTATTCAAAGTCGCTCTTATACAACGGGTATAGAATCACCATCTATCCAGCGAAGAGAGGGCTCTTCATCACACTTATACTGAGTATTTTATGTGGTTTATCCTACCCCTTCAAGATCCTGGAAGCAGTAAGCAACTAGCACCTCGCATGTCATCAACCTTTTGACGATCTACGGTATTTTCTCAGAATGACCAAACGAACACTTCATTAGCGTCCAATAAAAACCAATGGTAACCAATAAAATTTTAGGGGTCTGGACACCTTTTGTCAGCAGTTTTTTACCATTAGCTTAAGCACTTTCCTAAAACAAAACAGTTATTAAAGTTAATGACACCGTAAAATTATTTCCGTTTAAAAATTATCTTCCCCAAAACAAATAGTAGATAAAAAACTTATAAAAGTTCCGTCAAGAAGAGCGGTATGGTGACCGTTTAAAAAAAAACAATGTGTTTTGAATTACCTTTGTCCTGAGACATAAAGGGAGAAAGTTGCACAAGCAACGGTCAGCTTTCTAAAATTCGATATTGTCTATTGTAGGATATAAAACTGTTTCTAAAGTTAACTGTATTTGAGAAATGACTTCGCAGGGGGTAACTTTAAGGGTCTGCTGGAACGTTCAGACTAGTTGTAAAAAAATACACTTAAATACGACTGGTTCCGTTGTGTTGGTATGAAGCTCGTTAAAGGTTAAACAACAGATATATCTTACTATCTTATATTTTAAAATATGGTTTGTGATGATGTTGATACATCTTTCACGCAGAAACCACTGAACGAAATTCGATGGAGTTTGGCATAGAGATTAATAGCGGGATGAACACATAGGATATGTTTTTACCAGTAGAAATCTATCAATGTAATCAAATTTTACATGAGGGAAACTGCGGGGCATGTCTATACGACGTGTACCCATAGGTGAGTTGGGTATTCATAAACAAAAACAAAAGACGGTTGTGGCTATTTAAAATTGTTAATGACGAAGACAAAAACGATGTCATGTATATGACGTATGTACTATGTAGCATGAGCTAGGTACTTTTCGTTCCACGAATATGTCGTGGAGCATAATTATAGAGGCAGCAGAAATGTCTCCTTTTACGTAGCCGCTGTTACAAGTAGGTAAGTATAAGTGGGTTCGTTGTCGTGCCGGGGCGCGGTTTGCCCGCTTGTTAGCGAACAATGCTGGGACAGTATGCGGCCAGCGTCTAGCTATCGACTTGTCTACCCCCACGTATCTATACACGGGGAAAAAGCCCGTGTCTTTCTAACCTATTTGCATATCTCGCGAATACTCAACTCCGCACACAACACAAGTTATACCAACAGCAATTAAGTTAGAACTACATTGTATTGCAGCAAAGTTTTCACGGTGAAGCCCGCGTAAAATTTATTTCATAGGCTTATTGGAAATGAAACATATCCTTTCCGTAAAACTACTAATAATATCTCTGGCAAATTTCATCCAATTTAAATTTCTTCCATTCAGTAATTTTAGCATGAATGATAAATCCTCACTAGCATTCGCATTTATAATATCAGTAGGTTATCTCACTGCGTTATGAATATTTTAGGAAGCCATGCACTGTAACTAATGACCTAAGGTACTAATAGACCATAAACAATGAGTTACAACTAACGCAGACAGTAACGATGAGTAATTCGACAGCGCATCAAGTATCAAGCCTCATTGAACTAAACACGGTGCATGAACCTCCGATACAGATTAAGAAATCAATCGAATCGAATCGCATAAAAAGTCAAATATGGAATTGACGACTTTAAACATTACCCATTGGATAATATGATTTTTATTCATTGATGTGAATTTTTATAGTCTGGGTGAAATTTTTATGACAAAAATGTTAGCATAATGTGTTTTTTTTTAACTTAAGCACAGTGATTAATCACACCACTAGCTTCACGGTGAAGGAAAACATTGTAAGGCAAACTGTTTACGTCTGAAAAGAAATTCGTCGTCGAGCTAAAGGAACTGTGATGGACTCGCCATCTGTCACGTTGGCACATGAATACCTACATTTCCAACGAAGAGGTTGTTTTACAAGTTGTGAACTTTTTTTTCATTATATTTACTGGCACTTAATATACCTCTGGCGAAAAGTGGGTGTGTGGGTATTACCTATACTCCTCTGCCTACCCCTTCGGGGACCCTTGTGGGAAGGCGTGAGGATATATTATTATTATTATATTTACTTTGTTTTGAGCTACTATCGATCGATACATAAATATAACGTAGCTTAGAGTTCATAGTCGTTATCCGATGCTTGAGTGGAGTGCCATACAGAATTTCCACCTAATAAAAGACCATGTTACGTGTAGGGAACGTTAGACACGCAATTATGAAGGCAGCCAGTTTATTTTGGCCTACAACTTACCTTCCCGGGTTGAATTCCGGGAAGACATAGGGAGAGATATACTGCGTGGCGGAGTTCGTGTTTGATTGGTGGTGGAACACGACGGAGTTTCACGTTGAGCCTTAATTAGTGCGTGCCGCACGGTCTCAGGTTTGTATGAGATTATGTTCGTGAAGGATTATAAAAAGAATTTATTCAATGATATTTGTTCCAACATTTGATCCAATGTTGGCTTCAATCAGCCGTTCACAAAGCAATTTGAGGCAGAGATTAATGCCCGTAACAATTTATTGTCAATTATCGTAAACCAACACCCTGTGATCAATTAACGCGTATTGCAAATTATACTAACCGGTTGTCTATCAGAACATCTAGCCAGCATTAGCTATATCAGGTGGCGCGTTAACAATGGTAATTTATCTTAAAGACTTCATCAGAGAATAAACAACCTTATGTTATATGAAATACCTTCTTATCTCTGTAAAATACTGCCTAGCATTAAAGCTTAGTTTCCTTGGTCTAATAGTGATCTAAATTCAAACGATCATGTAACAGGATTACCGAGCGATTTGATTGGTTTATTTAAATGTTACAAATAAGTATTTATCTATACAATTATAATATTAATAATATATCCTCACGCCTTCCCACAACGGTCCCCGAAGGGGTAGGCAGAGGTGTATAGGAACTTCCCACACACCCACATCTATACCTACAATTATTACCTTAATGAAATTGGAGTGTCTGTTTGTAATACATATTACAATAACCGCTTTTTACTAAATGCATACAACAAAATATTTTTATAAATCATTGTCACTCTGTTTGACTGATTGTTCCGGCCAGTCTCGGAAATGGCTGGACCGATTTTGACAGGACTTTCTTTGGCAGATAGCTGATGTAATAAAAAGTAACTAAGACTACATTTACACTAGACTCGTGCTTTTTTTTTTCTTTATTTAAGGAGTTTTGTCGCACAGCGACTATGTCATTCCATGAGGACACCTGGATATAAAAGTACTTAAAATCTACGCATATATAATTTCAATAAATATTTGATATCATCAGAACTAGAGTTCGCCAGGATACTGTTACACAGACCCACATCCTGGCAACATCCAATCATAGTTCTTCTGACATCTTTTTTCTGGTCACATTCCATCAGGATGTCAATTGGTGACGTTGCAGTCTTAGACAAAAGGAACGTCAGAATTTATTAGTATGTAGTGCTATAGCAAACCCTTATATGTTGTAAGTCTCATGGTAACACTGAATAAAGCCCATTTAATCAAGAGATAGACATGTAAATATTATTCATAGTTATCAGATGTTCGCAATATAAACGCATGAGGAGGCAGAGGCACGACTTCCTGCGAATAACTATTTCTGTACATTCTATTGAGCAGTCAACATATATGGCTTGGAAATGCTATTGGATAGGTACATATTTAAATTTCGAACCGTTGGAGTGGTTCAAGTAGTCAAAGCAAAGGTTGCAGTTTCGAATCCTGGTAGTCTGAACCAATGAGTTTTGTGAATTTCATACGGCGACTCGTGATACCACAAGCTTTATGGCTTCGGCAAAAATTGTGACGTAAAGTGCATTCGAATCGGAAGAAATTTAACGGTGTATTGAAAGGTACTGCAACAACCCATAGTTATGATTTTATAATAATAATAATATCCCCGAAGGGGTAGGCAGAGGTGTATAGGTAATACCCACACACCCACTTTCCGCCAGAGGTATATTAGGTGCCAACGTGACAGATGGCGAGTCCATCGCCGTTACTCAAGCACGACTATACATACGCCTTTGAATTTCTTCTCAGACGTATGCAGGTTTCTCTCGATGTTTTCCGTCACCGTTCAGCTCGTGGTGTGATTAATCACTGTACTTAAGTTCAGAAAAACTCATTGGTACAGTCGGGATTCGAACTTGCGACCTTTGCGTCGCAGGCAACTGCTCGAACCACTCGGCCACCACGGCTCTTGATTTTAAGTAAGTACGTATATATATATATATATATATATATATATATATATATATGGAAACCATGAACTTTTCATTGATCAATCGTGTTAAAAGGCAACAACTGTAATTGGTTAAAATATCGAGCAGAGCCTGAATAAAGCCAATCCGTCTTAGTCCAGCCCTGGATCACGTGACTCGTAAACAAGTCACCGGAGCACCTCCCCAGATACAACAGTAGCAGGTATAAAATTGATAATCTGTTTAAGCATATAGGTATGTTAATTGAGATCGAGTGGCTTTTGTAGCCAATGGTCTCAGGACAATTATGATTGTACGTTTTACGGCGAAGGAAAATGGCGAAACATTCGGTTCGAAAGAAATTCAAAGAGGTATAATATAAAAAGTCATACGCACTTGAGTCCCTACACCTCTGCCTACCACTTCTTGCAAGGTCTAAAGGTTATATAATAATATAGCTTTATATACTATAGGTACTTGTGTAGGTATATACGTAAGTATATCACACTATGAGCATGTATGAAGAGACTGATGAATGTGGACGAAGCGAAAGAGGTATGTAAGTCTAGAGAGAACTGGCGCTCTATACTCTCTTCCTACCCCGTTAGGGACTTGGCGTGATGATATGTATGTATGTATGTATATCACACTTGTTTGATGGTAATAAGCGATTACCGCCCACTGATGCTCATAGTGGGTAATAATCGCTAATTGCCGACTCAATTATTGAAATTACTCAAAAAATTTACAACAAGTTTGTTCTTACAAAAAGTATATGTATCTACATATTACGTAAGAACAAACTTCTGCCTAGGCGTGAAGATATAAAGAGAAGTACATAAAACTCCGTGCCGTATAGAGCCGTGGTGGCCGAGTGGTTTGAGCAGTTGCCTGCGACGCAAAGGTCGCAAGTTCGAATCCCGCCTGTACCAATGAGTTTTTCTGAACTTAAGTACAGTGATTAGTCACACCATGAGCTTAACGGTGAAGGAAAACATCGAGAGGAAACCTGCATACGTCTGAGAAGAAATTCAAAGGCGTTTGTATAGTCGTGCTGGAGTAACGGCGATGGACTCGCCATCTGTCACGTTGGCACCTAATAATAATATACCTCTGGCGGAAAGTGGGTGTGTGGGTATTACTATACACCTCTGCCTACCCCTTCGGGGACCCTTGTGAAAAGGCGTGAGGATATATTATTGTTATTACATAAAACTCACTTTTGAATTACAAACCGCTGCCTGTCATCAAAGTAGGTTAAAATAGTTTATTAACTGTCCATAAGTTGTATCCAGACAGCGATCTACTTAGTACGCGTCACTTCATTAAAGGCATCGTTCTTCACGAGCCAGTCCGCAATGGTTTATGGATCACATGCCCATTGTCAAGCGAACAGGTGATTTTAATTGAGTTTCGTATAATATGTACTAAATATACACATAAACTGACTCATTATGCACTTCAGAATGAAGCAATTTAGCTTTACGATCCTCAACCGCCTTGACTACTTAACGCTACAAACTCAATTTTGGTAGTTAAGAATTATTATTGTGTTAATAATATATGACCAAGACTGGTTCTTCCAAGAGCCTTATCTTCATGATTAATAGTATATATTTTTGATGAATGTATATCGTGGTTAATACCACTAAAGTTAATGGGAATTAAGGTATTAATCTCCGACATTAGCCAGAGTTCGTTTGAAAGCGAGTTCCACAAAACAAATCCAGAAGAGAATTTCTCACAAAACATTAAAATTCAAGTTGGGAATTAATAAAGAGATAAATAAATTTAAGAGCAGCGGGAATGTGGGTCTGCCGTTACAGGGCCGGTTCGCTTTATGTGCATATCGAAGATGGATGAGGTTGGTGCGGGGGAGGGGAGGCGGGGGGCGCGCCGCCCCACCGCGCCGTAATGGCCGCAAGCCCGCGACCACTAGTCCCCGTCAGACGACAAAAATGCCATAATAATGGCCCGCAATAGTTTTTGCTGCACCGCTCCAAATACCCACTGCTCCTACTGGTCCGCAGTACGTGACGGCGCGCGGGTCATCTCTCTCTTATTGAGAAATTCGTCAGTTTTATTCCCCTACTGAAAAAAGTACATGTCGAAAGGACTGGAATCCGGTTGTGTCATTTCAAACACTTTATAAGTATCGGTCGGGAGGTTTTTAGTGCAGAATTTCAGCGGAGCTGCTTTCGCTTAGTATTCGATGAACGTGCGCTTTTTATTTGCCTTTAAAGATGGCACGGTCACCTTCAGGACGCTTTAATTGTGAACCAATAAGAAACTCCTACCGTCTTTGGATGGCCGTTCGACAGTTCCAGCAGCTTATTCAGATTCAGACGGCAAAAAGTCTCGCTGGTTTAAAATTCTTGGAAATAAAGTACTTCGGACCACATCATTACGTTATTTATCATTTATCCATAAAAGTATATAAAATAAATACACGACTTAAAATATTTCACAATATCAAGAAGTAATTAAGTCTGTTTCAATGCCAACAATTTCACATTAAATCATATAATAATTGAACATCTTAAAAGGAAGATGATAAATATCAACAAGCTGCTAATAATTGGGCATGTTATAATCGCAGCGGCATTATTGAACTTCTCAAAAGCTGGTCCAATTAAGAGTTTCCCCGAATGACCAAACGAAAAGTTCAAAATGATAGCACCGTCAATTATGGTTGTCCACGACGCATCTCGCTCGCCCAATTACAAACCATCCCAACGATTGATAAAAAAAACCTTTCCGAAAATTTCTCCCAAACAAATTTCGTAATCTCCAAAGAACAACCGCGGGCAGAATATTTAAGTCGCAAAGCAACTAGAGTAGCAGATATTTAACCAATAGCAATTATATAAACGCCACAATAATATTATAGACCGGCAGTAAATCTCCCTAAAAGAATTGGTCTATACAAAAAATTGCTTGGTTGAAATTCAACATTTCACGAATACAATTTTATTTACGATTCGAGGACGAGTGGATTCTCGAAAAAACTAGTTCGCGCTTCATGTATGAACCATGACGCGGTCGCAAGAACAATCACCGAGAATAATTCATATTCCAAGCGCGCTGCAAATATCCAGCTCCGATTTACGGGTCGCGTTTCTGCTTCTCCCCCGACCGGTATCTTAGTTACTTTCAGAAATAATTGGGTTTCGATTGTGCGAGAAAAAGGCATCCGCGTGGTACGTCATTATCGGTGCCCTTTTACAGGTTGAATAAATCGTAATTGGGATGTGTACTGACGGTATCGCAGCATCGGTCGTGTCTAACGCTTCGGAGGCTGAGCTTAAGGACCCTTCGCCCATTTAGTTCCCATCGGCCGATTCTCGTGGGGCGCTCGGCCGGGAGACACCTGTATGCGTTATTTAGTCGCATAAATTCTCGACGATTCAGTCGCGAGGCGGTAGCGTCCCATGGTTTATTGAACTCAGTATCCAGATAAGGCGCACGTTCCATAGACTAGCGGCGAAAATATCCACTGATATCGTTAGTTTTCTAATTCGTTAGCATTTTCTTCACAGTTCGTGAGTCGCTCTGCTCATAATTAATACAATTCAAATCACATCGCCGACCGGCCTCTTTGCGCCTTATATGATTTGAGATACTCTTCTTTGGTCTCTTCTCACACGAAACAAATTGTATATTCCATCCACCTTTGGCCTCCACTTAAGCGGATTGCGCAATATACAACAGAGTGCATAATATGGGTGCCATACGTAACTAGATAGTGGCAGGATATTAGCACACAATAAACTTTATCTTGGAGGAATCTTTTGTGTATAAAGGCGGTCTCCTAAAACGTCTATTTTCCAGGTAGGCAATGGAAATGTCGCCGCCGCTGGATAAACGGGTGCGCGGGCGCACACGGGCGGGGGGTGGGGGGGGGAGGTGGTCTGCTCTAATGAGGTGCGCCCAGCCCGCTCACGCACGCTCCTTCACTATTTATGTACTTAGGTACGAATATAAATGAACACCTAATTACACTACATTGTAATTCGTCATATTAGGAAATATCTTCAGACTACCTAACATCTACCAGGCTCCTACCTACGCAAGTATATATACATATTTAGCTCATTAATTATTAATGACCCAAGATTCATAAGTCCGCATTCACGTTTTAACCGTCTAGAAAATGATTAGTGATTTACGGGATACTATAACAGTTAACATAATTTTTATTCGATCTCGAACCCACTTTGGCTTAATAAATATTAGCAAATAGGCACTTCGTATGTACTACCGTAGCGCACTAGCTTTTAAACGAATTGCTTCGCATAACAATAAAAACGCCTATGGACCCTTTCACACATTCTAATGTGCCCAATGCTCCTTCATTTGTCGGGGGCCAGCACGCAGAGGAAATATTTTCCCAAATCCATACAGCCTTAAGGATCTCATAAAGCAGTCGTTTTCCCCACGCGAAAGTATGGAAGTGAGATTTATACGGGGGACTCAGGGCTCGAGCCCCGGGCTTACTATGATGAATTGACACTTTTTCAGCAGCCGCCTACAAATTTCAAGTCCAATATACGCACTCTGAATGAACAATGAGTGGTGAGAGTTGCGCCGTAACAGCTACCAAACTTTTAATGTCTCCAATGAGGTAAACCCTCCATAAATATTTCCATTCGTGAGATTAGTGGCTCTTGCGTCGAGTTGCGTAACGTGTTACGGGATACTAAGTACCAACTGTTAATCAACTTGGATGATTATTTTTGTAGGTACTATTTTTTTTATCAGTTTTAAAGGCCCATTAATTTTCGAGATTTTGTAGCGGCGTGTGACTATAAAAAGGTTGGTTATATTTAAAACAAGTTGTTATTGTTAGTCGAGGTTTCACTCGCCTTTAATTCATATAGGTACATACCTGTGTGGACGTTTTATCATACATATATTCAAAATGTGTTCCGCTGGAGATTAGCCGGAACAAACAAACAGAAAAATAGATAAATGATTAAATCGACTTTTTGTTATCACTACCTACCATACATACTTTAATATACATTCAGAAACAAAACTGTTATTTTGGAATTACAAACGGACACTTCAATTGTATTTATTAGTAGGTATAGAAGTTCCCTCATTATACAGTTTGAGGACCCATGCTCACGTGTTGTGGGACCAGCAAAAAGTATACACACATAATAAACATGAACTAAGTCCGACACGAGCCCTCGTCACGGAATCTTCGCTTGCATTTTTGCATAACAAACGCTGCTATGATTTGTGAGTCCACCTTTATCAAGTTGCTTTAAGTCAGAAATAGTTCGTTAAGAAGTAATTATTAAGGAAATGTATACGAGTTCCATGTTTAAACATTTCGAACGAACATGCCGTAGTGGCTTAGCGGTTAAGTAGTCGCATGCAAAGTAACTATTGCAGGTTTACGTGGAACTTATTATGTCCTAATCAGTTTTTCTGACGTTTTAGATTCCCTCTCAGATATATATACTTCTTAAGGCAAATATAAAGTAGGTAAATTTAAATCTGAAGTCGTTGCTGAAAGTCGATCGATTTGCATCGCCGGGTAATTTTCGTTGTGACTACTCCTCTGCCTGTCGCGAACGCTATACAGAAATCACGAAGATATACTTCCTCACTACTAATATTATAAACTACACAACAAAATCTGATGAAATTTGCCACAGAGATAGATTACAACAAAGGATACCTCTTTTTCCTAATAATAAATTTTAGCGCAGGTGAAACCGCAGACCATAGCTACTGTGTATATAAATGTATATAAAGAAGTCAAAGGAAAACGGTTACAAATTCTAGAATGAAGTTTGTCCTCATTGGACATAAATAACGATAAAAAATTATGGTTACTTTAGTCAGATGACTTCATTGACCAGACGGAGCTTTAGGCAATCGTCAAAATTATAATAATAACCGGGCGTGATCTCAAGCGCTGGCTTGCCTTAATAAAGCCATTATAAATATCTGATTCCTCGATGTACCTCCGCTCAGGCCACCGCCAAAATGCCAAAGGGTTATCGGCTATATACCTATACTAGCTTTGCCCCGCGATTTGACGCGAGTTCCATTTTATACATATAATTGAAAAAAGTACATTAACTAGTGGGCCGTGGTGGCCGAGAGGTTCGAGTAGTTGCCTGCGACGCAAAGGTCGCAAGTTCGAACCCCGACTGTACCAATGAGTTTTTCTGAATTTAAGTACAGTGTTTAGTCATACCACGAGCTTTACGGTGAAGGAAAACATCGAGAGGAAACCTGCATACGTCTGAGAAGAAATTCATAGGCGTATGTATAGTACCCAATATACCTCTGGCGGAAAGTGGGTGTGTGGTTCCCTATACACCTCTGCCTACCCCTTCGGGGACCCTTGTGGGAAGGCGTGAGTATATATATATACATTAACTACTCTGCAGCATATTTGCAAGTGAAATACTTCGTCAAAATTGATCCAACTATTTGGACAATACTCGCTAAGAACAGAGAATTAACAAAATTTTATGAACTATGTTTTTTAGCTTTTCGATAAAGGAAAAAAATAGGAATATATATATAATTAAAACAAACCTTGTATATGCGTCAGATATAAAGGCAGACACGCCATCTGACACATTGGCAACCTAAGACGAATAGGTGGAAAAACAAGTTGTCTAAAAACATATCTATATACTTTTCGCCCTAATCTTTATATACCTACATATTAATTAATATAGTTGGATATAATAATAATAACTTTTGATTCTCTGAGCTTCAAAAAGCCCACAATATTTTATCTAAAGTTTTAATGACTCAAAAACAAAGTAGAGGGAAGATAGGCACAGTCGATGCGGTAACCGGTGATTTAAATGGCCGGCCGCCAACAATAGTGGTCTCGGCCGTATGAATAAAACGTATACAAATTTAATCAAAGAGAAATCTATTAGTAAAATGAGAAGTACGGAAGGGAGCGCATCTATACATATTCAACGAGGCACTGCATCACGAACGGGCAAATTTATGCGCCCACTCCTGAGAGAATTTTACCTTGCCATATGTAAAACTGGAGTATACCTTCGGTCCGATCATATCGTCACCTGGCGAATTCAATTATATATAGATATATTTCTTACCAATTAGAGGACGCGAATTGAAACTTTTTATGCAATGTTGAAAGGCCAATAGGTCATGAATACACGTCTGAATACATATATGCCTATAAGTGTGTGTGTATGTATGCATTTGTATAATACGTCGGTGTGTATGTACACACTATCGTCTGCCTAGCTCGCTCGCAGCACAAGTTTCCTTTAAAGTATTAATCAAGAGCCATGTCTTAACTTTTTTTATTTCAAAAGCGCATCTGCTCCTCTGTGCCTTTATAGAAATGAACTTTATAATGAAATATCTAACTTTAAAATATTCGCTGTTACCATATACATCATCGCGCGTGGTCCTCACGGGTATGTAGAGAGAGTAGGGCATCAGCTATCTCTAGAGATGATAACCTTTATCATAGACGCTTTGTATACTAGACCTTCCACAATTATTAAGCTTCGTAAGTAGTGGTGCTCTCTGCCTACCATGTAGGAGACGGCGTGAAGATATGTACGACTTAGCTCTTAAGCTAATGCAATAGAGCTTACAATTTTAAGTATGTGATTATGTAACATATTCCTAGGCCCGCTTCTAAACCTAACAGATGGTATCAGTTACAAAACGACTTTATCTAGTCACGTTACGATGTACTGTTACTTTTGGAAAACACGAGCTTGTAAGGAATACAATTCTGTTTCCTGTTTGTCCATTGTATAGGTAAACAGGGCCTGCTAACCGAATCTAATATATCGGTTTGGTATATAATCTAGCTATTGCACTGATAACTTCTAAGCTCTGGTATTTACGAGCTAGAGTGGACCGGGGCAAAATAAACATGAACAACACCATAAATTATTTCAATGGATTTAAAAGTTCCTTTCAACGAGATAAAGTGAAAATATAGTTGCGTGTAGCGCCAGACAGGCGGTAAAATAGCGCGAGATCGATGTCCCAATTGGGAAACAACTTGGGCTGTGTGACGACGGAAAAATTACTCCGGCCTTTCAAATTTATACAGTAAACTTGGTTCAAAGTTTCGTTTTTAAATAGTCATGGATTTAAAAGCAATTTCTGCGTTCGTGAGGGTCGTTGACATTGTCATAAGTCATACACAGAACAGGTGCTATGAACGGTGAATGTTCGGAGATGTTCCACCTATAAATACAGCGTTTGATTAATATTATAAGCAGCTGCATTTCAATGTTGAGCTAGCAATGATATGTACCTATATATATGTATACGAATTTAAACTCACTGGTGACGCGTACAAGTTTTTGAAGAGCGAATATTTTCTTGATATTAAAGGCGGCACTTTGTAATCTATATCGATCTCCAATTAATAAACATTAAACATATTCTAAGAGAATTCGTATTCCGATAAATGTGGCCATATAATAGTGGCCTTAGACATATTTGAATATCTTGGCGCGCATCGCCCGGCCATTGTTGTCTCTACCCAGTATGGACTTAATTAAGGGTTGGAATAGGTAGAGATCTACTGGAATTTAGAGGATGGTCAGCAGACCTGCCCAAATACGTACGAATACCCAATATAGATTATTGCTGTTCCCCAGGTGTTGGTACAGAATTGAATGGGTGTAAGCGAGATATACGACTGGCTGTTTCAATGGAATCATTTAATTTAATTTGGTGTTGTTATGTTGGTACTGCTTTAAGTTCCATTACTCGTGTATATTTGTAAGAAAGTTGTTATTTACGGGAAGACAGGTTACGATATCAGGTGCTGTGCAAGAAGGGGGTGAAAACATTTGTTTTATATTAGAAACGGTGGTTGCGGTGATTATTATGCGGTAACGGTATATCAATAAGAATCAATAAGTGTTCCTTTCTTATTAACATTGAATTAAAAGGTTTTATGTATTTTTATTTCATTTGGAACACAGGACGCGAGCAACACCATTGGTATTGCAATCGCGAAGGTAACCTCACATGAAGTACATTGCAGAATAAACAATTTTTTTTCTTTTTCCAGCCAATCCAGCTTCCAGGTAACCGCTTACCATCAGGCGGACCGCATGCTTGTTTGCCACCCAAGTGGTATAAAAAAAGAAAAAAAAAGCAACGCTCTGAGCTGAAGTCCACTAGGGGGTGCGCTCAGCTGTTTTCTCAGCACCTAAAAAGTGCCTGGCAGTCCTTGGAAGATGTGAAGACCACTATATGTATGAAAGCCATCCATTGTTTGTCCAAATTAGGCTATGGGGAAATCAAGATGCTAAACTTGCACTCGCGGTGGCCGCCGCTGCTACCCTTGGGGGTAACAAACAATATTTGGAACGTTAGTATGAAGTGCTAACTGACTTGATATTTATACACAGCTTCATTAAAGCAATGAGAGAATTGAAAACGTCACGAAAGCTAACTAAGCTAAGTACCTAAATGTGAATCTAGACAGGTGGAGGCTCTACACTCTGTGCGTACCGGTTTGTGACGGTGATGATAGAAATATCAATCAATTCTACGGAGGTATGCTAATATCATTAGTTAAGCTGAAGACATTGTGAGAAAATAACTTAGTAAGTTATATTGCAGTATGCAGTATATATTGCCGTATTCCTTTGTCGGTATGTCGGTACCTACAAAGATAAGTATCTACGTAAAATTTTCTAATTTATCATCTATTATATATCAATATGTCCATATTTATTAATGAAACTATATACACAGTAGTCCTTAATCCTATAATTGGCTTAAAGACAGTGAGCTAATAATGAATGAATAATCAATGATTTCCTTTCGCGCAATTAATTGAAAAACACGTATATAATTGTTTACGTAGGTTCAATGGAGACCGTAACTCGTAATTAAAATAGTTTATTCTAATTCTGTATTCAGCAAGGCGTTTTTCCACTATATGGAGCAAGGTCTATTGGATAAGCGACGAGCGGAACTCGGACGGAGCGGAAAGCAAACGAAAATAATAATAATTATGTCATAGTTATAATCACAAGTTCCTTCACCATAATTACACACATGTGTATGTTCACGTAGTGATGGAGGACATAACCGGTTATAGATACTATAACGTAATTAAATACTGCGTTTATAATCAATATATTGACGTGTTGACAGATTCCCTTGGGAAATTGTGCATGATTAAGTTACTCCTTCATAATCTATCCATGTTTCTCTATTTTCATGAATTAACTAAATAAATATTCACAAAAGGAGTTGTATATACCTACACATTGAATGTCGTGTATCTTACTAATATTATAAATGTGAATGTAAGTTTGTTTGTTACGCTTTCACGTAAAAACTATTTAACCGATCATCATATTACTTTGTACACATATTCTTAGAGGTATAACATAGGATACTTTTTATTGAAAAAAAAACATTTTTACGAAAGATAAAAAAGCCGTCCACGCCGACGAAGTCGCGGGCACAGCTAGTATGTAATAAGTTCTGTTTATTTTTCAATTGTAACTATACTGTGGTAACTAATAAAAAAGAAGGTAGAATTCGTTCGTAAATGCATGATTATATTTCGTCCGCTTTGCTTTTGCATTCGAGCCACGGTAGAAGAAGCCGCGGAGTTTACTGCAGGGATATAAATTAAATGCTTACGTTTCGCTTGCCTCGCTTCGCTAGTTTAATTAAGCGTCTCCTTTGTGTCTGTATGTGCGTAGACATTCAACATGTTCCCTGTTGTTCTTGGATACCGCTGGAGACGCATTATCCCAAGATACGAGACCCGATGTACATATGTAGGTATATTCTAACAGACTACTGGCCGAAATGCACGCATGTATTGCCCACTTTTTTAGAAACTTTAATTATATCTTTACGCCTTCCCACAAGGGACCGCGAAGGGTAAGCAGAGAGAACAAGCCTTCTCGCCGGTAGTATTAAGTACCAACGAGGCAGATGGCCATTTTCAAGTTCGACTATACGTCTTTGAATGTAAAGCTCGTGGTGTGATTAATCACTGTAGGTACTTTTATATATCTATAGGCACCATCAGGATTCAAAGTAAGACTATTTGCGTTGCAGGACGCGCCGCGCAGCCACCACAACTCTTTACAGACGATTAGTTAAGTGTATCATGTTGGCGTGTGAGTAATCAAAATGCCAGTGTATGCAGTATCCGCAGAGGCGACCGCAGTAGAACTTCGAGCAATAAGCCTTAGTGCTCTTTCAACCCTTGGCTATAAATATACCTGAAGGTAAGTACATGATTTGGTGCGTAACAAAATTAGGTGACGTGGATAATTTATTTACCAGCAGGTAACTTACATGCCCCTGTACATATTAGGTACGTCGTAAATTGCCTAACACAAATTGCGTCAAAAAATTCACAACGTTAATTTGTACGAGCGCCGTACACGGGGCATCAACACGGGCGGTAGATTAAATTTTCAAATGTGTCGCACTCCCTTTTAATTTGGCCGGAGAAAACTCGCTTTCATCATTCGCCTCGTGTACCACGTGGATTACAAGCAACAAAATTTACTAGATTTATACCTCTCGTTGGCTCCGCTATCGATCCCCAATGATCTCGCCATAGCTCCGTCCACCACCTTATGTCAACCACACTCGCTCCACAGCAATGCAGTTTGAGAACTAAAAAGCTAAACCGTCCATCGCGCTGCCCTTTTTTGCAGGTATAAAACTATTTTAACGTAACAATAGCTACTTTCTCTCTGACAATAACTCAAAAACTTAGTTTTTTCTCTGTTACGCAACAAACTTTCCCTTTGTGACTTGCTATGTTAGAGTAAAAATGTTTTTGTTTAAATCAGTAGTTGTCGCAACAGCGATCGAGCTATCCGATCCACGGCACAATCGTGATGATACTGAAAAACGGTATTCTTTTATCCAGAAATCTCTTAACGAGGTTAGTTTAGGCAAACTTTTGTGATGTGATTTTTTGTTCGGTTTATTTGGTCCCATATGAGTATGTTATATTGTCCTTCAGAAGCCCGAGTTCAGATATAAAGGGTTATGCTACTCTATCGTACATCGCGTGCGCACGAGTGAGTGTGATGCAACGAATCTGTCATTAGCCCATCGGTTAGAACGGAGAACACGTTTGGAGAATAATTTGAATACCGAAATGCAGATGGCTTCTTTTATCCGAGGGGCTTTGGGACTGCCGCCGAACTACAAGTTAATTAAGGTTAGCCCATCAATTAAATATTGGGTTTGATTGTTTTCATTTTGCAGATGAAGTTGCGCTCTTGATTTATACTTTAATTGTGTTTTGTTAATTAAGACATCCATTGCGAGTTGGCGGACTGGCTCGAGTCGGGCTATTTGCAATTCTAAAACGACTTACTGGCGATAAATAAATCAATCTCCGGATAGTAATGTAAGAACGTTTTCAGATAATGATTTAAATGGTCGCACTTTTTACTACTAGCAATATAATTTAGTTCATAAATCGCTTCAGTCAAATCCCGTATATTAATATCTGGGCCGATGCATTCGCTCAGCGAACGGATTCACTGAGCGAAACACCTAAATTTATTGGGTTAGTAGTTGCCGGAGGTCGATAAAACTACAAACCGACAACAGAACGACGTAAGTCGATAAATTTTGAAAGAAAAAATACGACCTACGCTATAAAGTAACAAAGTAAACATTTGCGTGTAGGCTATCGAAGGCTGTATGACTGAAAAGAGCAATGCGCAGTGCAATTTTGTGATATCTTTTTCACTCTCTCAATGGTGGAGCTGGTAGGCGACATACGGACGTTATAGTGTTGAATTACCATATTTATTGCTAGTTACACGACGAAATAAATTTGTCTTAGCCCATTGGGTGCGCAATATTTGTTTTTTTTTTTCACTACATATTCTCACTTCCGCTCGTTTGCTCTGGGTGTGGCATAACAGTCTAGACTAGCGAGACACGACATTGAGTGAGCTCTATCAATGTAAATGTACCAACAAATATATTAACAAAGCCAGCCTGTTGGAAACAATTGAATGGGATTGACTGTGATATGGCTATACGGTAATAGCAATAATCTCGTGGGGACAGGTTCTTAGGAACCTACATATGTGCTAGTCCAGGTTTCAAGCTACCTCCGTAACAAACTTCATTCAAAAGAAGAGAAAAAATGTTTAGTCGTTAGTGTGCGTTGAATAACAAACAGCCAGATAGGTACTCAGAAACTTTAACTTTATAATATAAGTAGGGTTAAAATCGGAAAAGAGAGCTGGTAGTTAAAATTCGACTAGTACCTAAAAAGTTTCATAACGACAGCTAATGTTTTACTACACCTTATTCCATGGCCTAAGAGGTTTGTAAAAGTGATAATACCTATAATAGGTACCTAATAGTATTTACAACGCTGCGTTCCATTTCCAACGAATCTCGGCAACTATCCACACGCGAACATAGGTAGGTATTGATTTATATATCCAATACTTAAGTAACCGTTGAAACAATTTTTGATAGTGATAACAACAAATTTGACATCATTAATCAATGCTTTGCTTATATTTCAAAATCATACGTACAAATCTTAAATCCAAAATAACAGCATACCTGAAACAAGAAAAGTATTATTATTAATTGTTCGCTTTAACGAGGCGCCCAATCCGTCAGTTCATTTCAGATAGGTAGCGCTACCTGCCCTCAGCACATAGCCGGCACATACGCACACTTAGTAAACGCCTCTGACAAAACCGGTCGAGAAACCGCCGGCATACAAAATGTAGCCCGTACACATTCTCCGTCTTTCATCGGCGCCTAAACATCACATAAATCTTACTCGCTCGCACACCCCAACCAACTTCACAGCAATGCGCGCGGCGACCAATCAGCACGCCGTAACTCATCGCCATATTGAATCGCGCGACGCTACTGCCATCTGTACCAGCAAACGTGAAATGTGGCGTCTTGTTTTCCGTATTGTTTATGTGAGTTTTTCTTGTTTTTAAAGGTTTCCGTGTCCAATTATACGTTAAAACAGTGGTATATTACGTGTTCGTGGCCTCATTCATTAAAATTAAACATGTTTTATACAGAATTGTGCGGGAACGTCAGTTGTTGTTGACAGGACGCCACGGCGACGCGACAAAGCTAAGTTGGTTCGAGTTAAGACACACGCAACTAAAAAACATCCATAAAACTAGGACATTTTCCGCTGATTACATACATATGTACATACCTACATAAATGCCAGTGATTATCGTGGCAGGCTATTTGTATTCCTTACTAAAAACCAATAAGAAATCTCATGGTCCGGTATTCGCTTTCGTGAAGCGTCGTTTCGCCCCGTTTCATCAACTAGATACAAAAAGCAAAAACTAGATACAAAACCTTTACGCAAATTAACAAATTACTATTCAATTTAATTAAGCAATTAAGCATTGGGCTTACGCTTTGAGACAATAGAATTGAATTAGACAGGTATTAACCGACAACCTGTCTGTTAAAAAAAGAATAGTTACTATATATATATTGCAGTACCTACCTACTTAGGTATAATAAAACATATATGTAAATCTATATATATTTAGAATTTTAGTTCATCCGCTAAACTTGTTTTTTTCTCAAGATCATACAGTTTTTCTTTTTATAACCTACTTGTGCAAGAGACACCACATTGTAGTTGCCACTAATTTGAAATATTTCATAATCATAAGGCTAATTGTTAAATGAACAAGATAGTCATAGATTAAGAAAGATATATATAACCTACCTAAATGGTATTTCTAAGACTCAGGTCTTAACGTTTTAGACCATTGTATCATACTCACTTGTTTAATCTGCGTAGAAATAAATATATTAATATTTTCATTTATTATATATGTGGTGTCAATGTACCTAGAGGTGCTTATACATGAATATATATATTATCTTTTCACAGAATAAAATAATGTTAATCCGTCGGTGTATGTTTACACACCGGCCGACGGCGGCGCATGCGCGAAGGTTCAGATAAATTTTGTTTAGGAAGCGTTTTAATACTGCCTAAAGATGTAATATGCTTTAGCTTATGAAGGGTAAATAATTTTTCTAATTACATACATACATACATACATATCATCACGCCAAGTCCCTAACGGGGTAGGCAGAGAGTATAGAGCGCCAGTTCTCTCTAGACTTACATACCTCTTTCGCTTCGTCCACATTCATCAGTCTCTTCATACATGCTCGTCGGTTTCGAGTAGTCTTAACGTTCCCGTCCTTCAGAGTCCGATCTATTTGATCCAGGTAGTTGGAACGTGGCCTTCCTCTACCTCTTCTTGCACACACTTTTGCTTTGTATATCTGTTTCGTCAATCTTTCTTCACTCATCCTTTCTATGTGTCCAAACCAACGTAACATGCCTTTCTTCATCTTTACAATCACGCCCTCATTCACGCCAGTTGATTTGCGAATCTCTTCATTTCTAATTACATAGTTCTTAATTCAATTATAGGTAATAAATTAGTGACTGATAAATTAAAAATATTATTTAATGTTGTTTTTTTGAATACCCGAAGGATAGCAAACAAGCATGACGGTAAGCGGGTACCGCCGCCTATGAACGCTACCAACGCCAAGTGTATCGCTCGCGCGCTGCGAAACCTGCAGGAATCTCTTCACATCCTATGTTGAAGACCTCCATTAATAATTGAACCATTTTACCATATCATTCGATTTTTTTTTATGACAACGGTCTCGCCATCTGTCACATACGGGACGGGAACGTCAAGGCGAGCATGTATGAATAGACTGATGAATGTAGACGAAGCAAAATAGGTATGTAAGTCTAGAGAGAACTGGGTCCCTATTATATTTACCTACCCCGTGACGGACTCGGCGTGATGTTATGTTATGATGTTATTTTACACTTTTAGTAGGTAGTAAAGTCTAAATGTAGTATATATTTCCGTTCCACAGTAGATATTACTGAATAAGACATAACTTATGTTACGTGCTGCTAATGGACCTCTCGCTGTAACTACCTACCTACCTCTTACCCAAGTTGGCTAAACTCGATTCTGATATCGTAAATTGATTCGTCATTAAATGGCAATACTTAGAGGTGTATTTTAATACTTACCACAAGGAGACAGAACGAGTTATTCATAAAAAGTACCTTAATTTATTTACTTTTCATGTAATTTGTGGGAAGGCGTGATCGCGTGAGGCGTGGAATAATAAATAATATAATAATATATATTATTATATTATTTATAAATAATAAATAATATAATAATATATCCTGGATCATCATTGGATGAAGTGAAAGAAGCGACAAAGTTTGTAAGTGTAGAGAGAACTGGCGCTGTAGTCCCTCTGCTTGTCCCGTTAGGGACTAAGCGTGATGATATGTAGGTAGGTATGTATAGCCTATCTATTATCGATTGATATTTATGTATAATGACTATGAAAGAATTACGGCGATGTAGTGGATTTTGATAGAGATCATTGATTATGAATTGAAGCGAAAACTTAGAGTTGTAAACCACGTTAATCCTGTATGAAGTCCAAAAAATATACCGACAAAAATACCACGATCCATAGGATGTGTTCTCTGAAAACCTAGTCTAGTGTCAATCGTTTCGGAAGGGGAGATCTTGTTTACTTAGAATGCGCGGGTATACCTAGCTGCTATTTACCAAGCCTTGCACGCTTGCATTTCTACTGAGATAAAATACTGTGCCAAGTCTTGCTCCAGCAAAAGAAGCGAAACGAATGGGGAGATTTAGTGGGAAAATTTTGGAAGTCAGCCGGGACTCCGTAGTGGTGGTCTGCATTAATCACGTGATAGAAAACTAGCGAACAACTTCCTTAGACATCACTTACTTCAAGGTATTTATAGCTAAGATACTGATAAACACGTTGCGTGCCTCAAGTTTTCTCTACAGTTTTTCACAAATAGGACCACAATTAGCGCTGTAACTTTGAAAATGGGTCAGATGTAAGCCTACTTAAACAAATTTACACCGATCGTTCCTTCTGAAGGTGACCCAAATTACCATGAAAAAAGTTTAACAGCCCTTTATTTCAGAACAAACAGAGCCTCTGGTGGGAATCCTCTGTAATCCGCCCACTTATCACGCGTGCAAAATGCAAATTCAACCGGCCCGGGCACACGCAGAATTAACGAAAACGCAAAACGGACCGCGCTAGAAGGGTACGTCAGTAAAATTGTCAAAGTTTTCCACTAACAATATCAAAGGATAGACATGGTAATCTCGCAGACTGCCTCTACGCCGCAACTTTAGCAAATAGGATGCCTATATACGCTTTAGGATTTGGGATATGCAAAGTAGTGCTTTGTCAAAATTAACAAACACTGAAGAATGAGTCACGAATTTAAAATTCAAACAACGAACGACTAGAAATGAAATAGAAACTCGCAGTGAAACAATAAACAATCCTACCTAATTAAATCAACTAGAGGTGTTCTATAATTGATTCTTAAAAGAAAAAAACAACGAACAATGGAGGTAACATGTATAAACTGCCAGCACTTGCGCTCTTTTCAATACCTCTTCACATTATTGATTAGTTTCTGAGAAAAACTTGGCACGCCTGTACAGCTAGCGCATACATACTTAGGTGAGCATATGTGAGGCGTATTATGGGCAATTATGAGAATGTACCTTTTCGATAAGCTTCGTCACGAAACCAAAATTCCTTTGTTTTTGTGTAAGTACTACGAAACGTTGAACTTTAATCAAACCCAATTATTTCGACCTTAGTTAAATTTCTCAAAAACCGGTTCAATTATGTGGCTCGTAATATATATTTTTAACTTGTGACGCGATTTGGATTTTAGGCAATGAATATGATTTGGTACAAAGCATTAGTATGAAAAGCACGAGGATAATCTTCCGCCATTTTGGGCGGACGATAGGTAGGTACCTACTGAATCCCGAAGCTTAACGCCTGTTTGTAACCCCTAATTCGCTTTTAACACCTGCGTTTTCAAAGCTATGTAATGTTTGGATGGGATAATGTACATTTTGTATAGAGTGCTGAGTGAAATGTTTAAGAAGCGGAGGGGTATAACGTAGCCGCTCAAATAGTTTCCGTTGATTGACTTATGAATATCGACGATTAAAAATAATCCATGGACAATGATGTTAGTTAATAGTGCTTAATTCTCGTTCCCAGATAGTTTTATATACGGAAACACGATCATAAAAACGTGAATTGATTCGACGTGTGATATAAATATGGTTTCAGTCCGTCTGAGAATTGGCGCGGCTCCCGTTATTTTAGAGTTTGTTTATAATTGCATTTGATGCGCGATGCTTACCGTGCAACAGTAGAAGCTATTTAGAAATGTACGGTTAAACTGGAAACTGGTAACGGTGCGACGCGTTTGTACGTCTGCACCGTAATGGGAATCAGGACAACACCGTGGGGCTAAAGCCAGTAAGAGACTCTTTAAGGGTGGTCCAATTGTAACCATATGTATCTTTTTCTTTGGAATAGTTATTGTAGGCATTCTAAATCTAATATGGAAAGTATTTTTAAAATTAGAATATGCTATATCCGTTCGCTTTGAGCGCATTATTGGTAGAACCGATCTGTTGGGTCCGTATTTGTAGGCATACATTGTTTTAGTCAATCATAATTTGGTTCAGTATTCTAATACAGTAGTACATGAACTTTACGTGGGAATATATTTAAACTTAATATATTCTGTACCTAGTTTTAGTAAGTAGGTTAAACTTAATATGTATACCTAAGTACCGAGTTTAGATACTTCGAATAAAGGCATTTCAAAGAGATATATATATCATTAGATAATCAGATAAAGGTACGTACTGCCGTGTCACTCAGGTGGTCGGCGAAGAGAGTAGAGCACCAATTACAGACATCTTTCGCTTCATACACACATCAATCTGTTCACACGTGTTCGTCGTTTTCAAGTGCTTGCTCCTAATATAACGTTACCTTATTTTTGATTTCAATCGATTTGACCTCAGTATATGGAACGTGGTCTCCCTCTACCCTCTGCTTCTTACAGACTCATTCGCATTGTATACCTACATGTACAGCCAACATGAAATGTATTTTAAAGAACAATACCTAGAATGAATTTAGCAAATACCTAGTCGTGCATAATAATTGCGCGGGCGCAGAAGCTATTTCGGTGGGTTGATATGTGTCAGCGATGAGTAATTAATGAATACGATAATTGCTTTATCACTTCTGTGTCTAATTGAAGTCGTATCGCACGCTTAACTTGTCTTCCTGGCGGACTGGATATTATGAATTAATATTTATATTGAAAATTATGTGCAATTGATAAAGCCTTATTATAACAATTATTTTTTATCGATTATTTGATTTAGGTATATCATCGATGGTAAAAGTAGCACGTTTTAATAGGTATATACATATATATCTTTATATCATATAGTATCATTAAAAAAATATTAGAATATAACCAGCCCTGTACTGTGATTTCACTTATGTTTTTAACTTACTTATATGACTACTAAAGATTGGTTTAAATGAAACTTAAAAATTTACTAAGTAAAAGACTCTCCAAAGTCATCAAATTCTTCACTATGCAAGAATACTATCACCTACAACTCAGTACATATTTAGCTGAGCGTCCTCCGTCAGACAGACCAATGGTCTGATGATCCAGTGTTGAAATGATACCGTACCTAAAGTAAACATATTTTAAAATGTGTAATATTTTAAATTCGACAGCGGGCCCGGGCCTAGTCGTTATCAGATAATAACAAATGGCTTACACTAAGGGCCTGCGTACACACCGCCCAATGAGCGAGGTGCGATCTACTTATGCAAAAGCACGCTGCCTCGCAAATCTATTAAGCCGCAGAATGTGTGCGTATTTACAATAAATCTATTACGATAAATTATCAGGCTAAATTTTGTGGCTCTGGCCCAGGTGAGGCCATATCTGCATATTTATGAAACCGCGGAAGGCTGCTTAAGGGGGAGCACCATTTAAAAAACGACGGAAAATGTTCCCGTTTTTTTACCCCGCAAGTTTTTAACAAGATTCGCCTTATTTATGCAGTACGGGGGTGGATACCTGGAGATTTATTGCGGGGAAGCGTGACTGATCGGGGACTTAACCAAAGATACGTTTGATCTGAATTTAAATTGGCTTTTTGTACAGTTCCCTCAAGTGCACCCCTTGTTTCTTTGCACGGCCATTTTGGGTAGTTTAGAAACCAAAGAGCTTATCTATAGGGATAGAATAACTACCTCCTAACATTAAAATTAAAGAAATATTAACGAAACAGATATATCTACAGTGCGAATGTGTACGGAAAAGAGGCAGAGGAAGACCACGTTCCAACTACCTAGATCAAATCAATCGAACACTCAAGTACGGGAACGTCAAGAGTACTAGAAACCGGCGAGCATGTATGAAGAGACTGAAAGAGAGAAGAGAGATAAAGCGAAAAAGGTCTGTAAGTCTCGCAAGAACTGGCGCGGCGCTACTCTTTTTGCCTACCCTGTAAAGCCAGCGTGATAATATGAGGATAATGCTAATTAAAAATAAAGTCGAATGACCTGCTAAATACGCTTTAATTCTGCACTAAGCGACAACTTAATGTAACGAATAATGAATTTTAATCAAAATTACAATGATGAATATGTGCCTCGCTATCTCAATGTATCTGCAGTTTACGGCAATTAAAGTAAGTAGATATCTAAAAAATAATTGAATGAATTTCAAACAGCCATGCGCTACCAAGTTGAATTGTAATCAGTAATTACAAACTGGCTTCACTAATAGCTACATACAAAATAATGAATCAATTATGCCATTAATTTGTACTTCTTGATTTGATATGTCTTACACGATAAGCTATTAAGATATTGGATATATTATATATAATATATCTAATATATTATAAGACTATATTAGATAAGACTGAGAAGTATGTAGGTACATACTTCTCAGTCTTATCTAACTGTCTACATTTTACATAGGAAATAACTGCTTTAACTGACTAAAAAAAATACGGAGCGTTTTAAATTCTTTGGCATGTACTTACGTATCATAGTTCTGTTACTTTACTAAAGAATTGTTGAAAATATATTTGAAGGAATTACTAGTTGCATTCGCGTTTATAACTTAAGTATGGACACTTTTTGAATGGAAGAAAATGTTTTAGAATTCGATTTGAACGGCTTATTTGAATCTTAGTTGGTAAAATTTGTTTAGTTGGGTCCTAAAGTAGTTAAGGTTGGCCGTAGAGTCACATCGAACGATATTAATTTGATATTGGAATAATTTTTTTATTTCCATCAGCCTCCTTTTAACAAGCCAACAGTTATAACGGTTACAATTTTTTTTTAATACTTAGTCGGGGCGTATCGTATTTTATATATACATACCTACCTACGTGTCCTACATGATACTTAAGTACTTATTTACTTCTCATTTGACTAACAACCCTACTGGAAACCCATTAACTGTCCTAGTAAGGATAGTTAATGTAATAAAATGATGCCAAGTTCCATTTCCTTATTAAATAAACAGTTGATGACTTAACCTTGTTAAAGGTACTTTACAACTGACACATTGATACACTAGCAATTAGATTGTGATGTGTATATACAACAACACAAGCAGATCTTAATGGGGAGAGTAGGTAGATATAATACAATGGTATGTTTAGCAGAGCCGTGGTGCCCGAACGGCTTAAGTGTTCGCCTGCAAAATCAAGACTGCAAGGTTCTAATCCCGGCGGACTTACTAATGAGCTTTTTCACAAGGTAAATGTGGGAAATTCAAAGAACAACCCTGCTTGAGAAATGCGATGGAGTCGCTCGGCATCGGTTAAGATGGAGCTTAAATAAAAGCAGGTGCTGTGACACCTCTTCATACATGGTCGAGGGTTTGTTGAAAGGCCTGAAGATATAAAATATTTAAAAACGCATTTTTAAAGTATAATATCTATTAATTGCTTGGCAGTTCATGGACCAATTAACAAACAATAAATCTGTCAATCAACGATTACGCCACTCACTGCATTTGATCTGCCACAATTTCTACCGGCTCATTAAGAAACAACAGCTAATATAACTCGACCTTTGAGCGGCAGTACGTTTCTCCGTAATTAACACTCATGTGAAACTGAGAGATAGGTCAACTTTCGTTGGTCGGTAACATAGTGCAAATCAGTCATAGGTGAAGTGAGGTCAAGCGTCGATACGATAAGCGCATGCGTTGACAAAGCAATGTTGTTATGCAAATATGCTATAGCCGCCTTTCTATCGGAGCAAAACGGTTGCAAATATGTCTATCCTAAACTGGTAGTAGGATCCTGTACGTATTGATGATAGAGCCACTTACCGAAGCTGCTTGAATTTCTCTTAAATTTACTTGCCCAATTCTTATTTCAAATAGGACGAAATAAATTGAAGTTTAAGATAGAGAGGCAAGTGGAAGAAAAACCAGAGAAAATTCTCTCAGTAAAATCGTAAAAAATGAGCACCTAAGGTAAACGCTCACCAAGCAATTGAGTGTATATTATACTATAAAAAAATATATATTCATTAGAAGGTATACATTTAAACCCTTAATGAATGAGAATGTATATTAAAAAACCGAACGAAAACTTCTGTCCTGGCCCTTACATATACAAATGAACTATGTATATATATCCTCACGCCTTCCCACAAGGATCCCCGAAGGGGTAGGCAGAGGTGTATAGGTAATACCCATACACCCACTTTCCTCCAGAGATATATTTTAGGTGCCAACGTGATAGATGGCGAGTCCATCGCCGTTACTCAAGCACAACTAATACATACGCCTTTGATTTGCTTCTTAGACGTATGCAGGTTTCCTCCCGATGTTTTCCTTCACCGTAAAGCTCGTGGTGTGACACTTAAGTTCAGAAAAACTCATATAAGCATATCTGCTTTTACAATAATAAATAATAATAATATATCCTCACGCCTTCCCACAAGGGTCCCCGAAGGGGTAGGCAGAGGTGTATAGGTAATACCCACACACCCACTTTCCGCCAGAGGTATATTAGGTGCCAACGTGACAGATGGCGAGTCCATCGCCGTTACTCCAGCACGACTATACATACGCCTTTGAATTTCTTCTCAGACGTATGCGGGTTTCCTCTCGATGTTTTCCTTCACCGTTAAGCTCGTGGTGTGACTAATCACTGTACTTAAGGTCAGAAAAACTCATTGGTACAGTCGGGATTCGAACTTGCGACCTTTGCGTCGCAGGCAACTGCTCGAACCACTCGGCCACCACGGCTTTTACAAATAGGACATCAAAGACTAAAGTAGAAATATTAATTCGTGTATAAATAAATATTTTTATCTATATATAGATAGCGTTATGTAGGATTCTGAAGATCTGTATTGTGTTCAAAAGAAGATTGGCGGAATGTTACAGTCATGATTCATTATAGTGTAGGTAGATATACAGTTGTGGAGTTGCCAAGAATAATATAATCATAATAGAAGGTATTGCAAGCAATAAAAATATCCATTTCTGTATGTATTTCTCATATCAATGTCTTGCCAGTGATTTATGTGACATTATCGTGGGCTCATAATGAACATTCGATATATTACTGGAGTATATCTATATACATGTACTATATATACTTATATACATGTAGCATAATATATATACCTAGATAATAAGTTGAAGAATACATAAAACTGGGTCATCCATAAATTTTCTATATAGCTTTATATACTAATGGCGCCCCGCGGCGTGGTTCCAACCGAGTTTTTTTCTGGAATAAAATATATGTATCTCTGTGTATATAAAATCGTTCAGTAGTTTTTGCGTGAAAGAGGAAAGAGTATCCTGACAAATTTTGTTTTGAGAATATTACGTACAAAGTGCCAGTGTGACAATTGTTAATTAATGATCAAAAATATATTGCCTTATACTAATTTACACTTTATTGTAATATCCAAAAGATGCAATATAGATTTTAATCTTGGACAGTTTAAATGACATAACTTAATGTTCAGTCTAAGTATCGACAGATCTATTACATATATATGTATGTATGTCTGACCTGAAAACTTTGAGTCCTCAGTCAACCTTTTAAAGTGCAAAATTGTAAGTCAAGTAACTGAAAGTAAGGAAAATACTGACTTCCTGTTACCGTAAAAGTTAATTAATAGCAAATAAGTAACTTAGCAGATAATGTTCGCTATAAGAAACAAAGACATTGAACTATTTTATTAGATTGAGAACAAAGAAAATGCTCATTAAAATTGCGTCGCTTGGGTTACTGTTCGTAACTAATTACACTCAGTAACAAACTGTGAAATAAACTTTAAACTTTATACAATGATAGTACGGTGAACACAACTAGAGGAAAATGCTTAAAGCGGAGACATCCGAAAAGTTGAGGAACTTTTATGTTTGTAAGATGCATTCCTATATAATCTAAGAAACTCGTGGTGTTTCCTGATCCATGGAAAAGATTCTTCAATATTACACATATACAAAATAATAATTACTATGTTGTTTTTTTTTATATAAAATATCCATATCGACACACACACACACACATGCCTTAATTGAATACCGAATTTTCACTTTTATTGTGAAAACTAAGAACTCTGTAACAACTCTTTCTGGAGATGAGTGTTTATGTCTGCGACACAGTTTTATACTACTGCATGCATTATCGGCCGTTTATTTGTAATCATAACTGTGTTTTCAGTTAAAAAAATCTATTTTAATAAATATGTTTATAATATATCCTCACGCCTTCCCACAAGGGTCCCCGAAGGGGTAGGCAGAGGTGTATAGGTAATACCCACACCCCCACTTTCCGCCAGAGGTATATTAGGTGCCAACGTGACAGATGGCGAGTCCATCGCCGTTACTCAAAATATGTTTAACTTTGCTTAATACAATTATCGATAAAACAAAAGCGCTTCACTATCGTAAGCTATTTAAAAGATCCCACAAATCGTAAAACAACAATATATTCAAAGCGCCAATTCAACATTCGTACAAAATGGGACACTTGTCACAGTATCGATAGCGAGCGATAATGTATGAATTATGTAAAGATTCTTGAACAAGCTGTCCGTGTTAGTTTGTACACAATGAGCAAAACGTTGTACATTTGTACCTGCCTTTTTAGCCAATTTAACTCGAATTGTATGTAAAAATTTTACAATTCGCTTTGAATTCTTATGAATCGATCATTGTAACACGCGACATCAGTTAGGTGATACGCAACTATATTCCTATCTTCATATACAATTAATGTGATATAGGTATACATTTTAACATGATATTCATTTCAAAAATAGAATGTTAACTTTAATAAGTTAACATTCTCTATCTCTAATCCCTTCGGATTCCTCTGAAGTAATCCGCAGAGGAATCCGAAGGGATAGCAAAGGTGCGACCCTCTTTTCTCTGGAGATATATTTAGGTAGGTACCAACGTGACAGATGGCAAGTCCATCGATATTTTCCTTCACACACACAATTATAATGCGAAATTGCAATCATTCAGTAACAGTAGTCACATAAACACGTGTACGAGCATATGTATATACCTACGGCCTATGTACTCACATGCTTAGTTGCACGTCACATAAATGCTTGTTTCGGCCTGTTTGCAATTTACGTCCCTCACGGGAGACGAAGAGTAATGGCGTAGGGAGTAAAAAAAGCTACGAGTCGACAAGTTCAGCCAATTATAACAGACAGGCGCAAGCTCGCAGGCGAGGCTGTTCGCTCAATTTCAAGCCTCAAGTCGCATACTTTAGCACTACGATACTAGTTTTTATAGCATTAGTGCACATGTGGAGCAACGTCAATATTTTTTTATAGTTTGTATCGGCTTTTTTTACTGGAATAAAACATAACCTATGTGTTAATAATCTATCTCAATGCAAAATTTCGTCCAATTCCGTTCTACCGTTCTTATGTAATTGAGGTTACAAACATCTATACGTAGTAGGATAAACCAACTACAAAGATTTAAACTATAATATTTTATCCACGCAAAAACGGTAATACTGCTAAGATCATTAATAAAATGTATCCTTAATTACTAAGAGCATAAATTATAGATTTCAAAAGTCTTCTATAACAATTTATTATATTACCTATCTGCGTTCAGCGTTCATTACGAGCCCCAAGTGGAAAAGCTAAAAAGTGACTTGGAATGAATCATGGCGTGCGATCCTAAAGAAATATTACACCCAAGCTGGCACCATAAAGCAAACGCTTGGCACAGGCGATACACCGATAGCGACACTGCGGCCGACAGTCACCGGAGACCTCGCCAGCCTACAGGGTGTATCTGCATTTATTGCACTTTGTTCACTATAAATTATGTTTATAATTTCGATATCAAATGTATTTAAAAGACAAGATTTTGATGAGGAATACATTGAATACACTCTCTTTGGCACAAATAAACCGAGAAAGGTGTTTTTTTAATATATTAATAATTAATAAGAACGACAAATATCGAATGAAAATTTTAAGACAAAATAATTAAATAAAAACAATAAAAGAGACATAATCCATTGACCTTATAGTACTTGAATGTACTGGTACACAAAACTTAAATGTACCGGTATATATTTACGTCTTACATATCACGTAGAGTCCCTCACAGGGTAGGCAGAGTGACGTGCTAGTTCTCTTTAAAGTAATTCATAGAGTTATTAAACTTCATTGCATTTGATTTTTCAATTGTAAAACCAATATTAAAATGGCTGTCTGGAATCAGATTGGTCATATTTATTATACGGAATCCAATAATGTAAAATATAAATAATTTATATACCTACCTAACATAAATGGGAATATCAAATTTAACGCCTGACCGAAAATACAAATGAAGTTCTAATTACGATAAGAATTAAAACTGAGGGTCCGCAAAAGAAAATAAAAGAGCCACCTGTGTGTGACTCCCACATATTTTACTCACCAACACAGGGACGTAATGAAGCAATTATATATCGATATTTTTATGCATAAAATACTTGGCGGATATCTGGTTGGGACCGCATCGGAACGTTAAAAAATAAAACAAAGCGAGAGGTTATTGTTGGGATGGCGCGGGTAGGTGTGTGTCTCGGTTATCGAGCTTTTAACCCGACGCGGGACACGTCGCGACATCGACACGATTTATCGCCTCACTAGCCCACCACTCATTCGTATTTCCCCACCAGAATAAATATCGAATGAACAGCCGAAATGATTGAATACTCGATTTTTATTCAGTGTACTGTAACAAGAGCGCGTAATTAATGTGGCTTACTTGGCGTAACTACGTCCGCCTTTATTTAATATGAGGGCGACATCGACACATAAGGCATTAACAGTCGTATAAGGCGATTCGCCGCATACAATTATTCTCTTTTCTTTTCCTTGGCTCGTGACGATAACAAGCGAGATAGGGATGCGCCGTGTCGGGTCGATGGAGACGTTTGTCCGAGAGGTTTATGCGACTCGCTGATACAACACTGACGTTGGCCGCGCTCGTCGTTGGTATGCATACGCTCAGCCGCGTTCGTCATTCCTTCTATCTTGTCGTCTCAAGTTTTTTTTTTTGAGATTGTTACTTAAAATTTTTAAGTAGAAGAAGCAGTGCTCCTCGGTTTCATCCATGTACATTTTTATCAAATCTTTATACCAAATTTCATTAAATTCTGTTCAGCAGTTCTCGTGGGATTGAGTTAAAACATCCTTACACACTTTCTCATTAGTAATATTTGTAGGTTACACATAGAAAACTAGCACTGTTCCCTCTCTGCCCACCCCACGAGGGACTTGGACAGATTAATTCATCACACTCCGTAAGTTATATAATATAATAATATATCCTCACGCCTTCCCACAAGGGTCCCCGAAGGGGTAGGCAGAGGTGTATAGGTAATACCCACACACCCACTTTCCGCCAGAGGTATATTAGGTGCCAGCGTGACAGATGGCGAGTGCATCGTGGTTACTCATGCGTAAAATAAAGACTATTTCATGACTATCTGACCTTTTTAACTTATTGACCGACGGATAACTTCAATACATTAGCTAGCTAGCCCAGCTAGTCACCACCTGTAGGTAAAGCATTACGTATTTCTTGTACCAAATTGTATTTTAATGCACACTTTGGGTGCATTCTTTGGCCGAGTTAGTTCGACTCTGCCCAGGTAGAGGCCAGTTAACTCGTTCTCTCGGATTTATGATCGCAACTTTCAGCTCACAGTTCCTTGCGACACTCACTTCCTTTTGGCGAAACTAGGTACCTATTGTTTTTACTTGAAAAGAACTTATATTTTCTTCTTAATTTAAGATAGTACGAGTTTAATGAAGTTTGAAACACTAGATATTAAAAAGGATGTGCTTTTTAATATCATTGTTTTGTTTACATAAATATGCTTTCGTTCTTAAAAAGCCGGGGTGGCCTGCGATAAAAAGATTGCAAGTTCGAATCCAGACTGTATTTTGAACTTTAGTACAGTGATTAGTCACAACATCAGCTTAACGGTGAAGGAAAACATCGAGAAGAAACCTGCATACGTTTAAGAAGAAATTCAAAGGCGTATGTTTAGTCGTGCTTGAGTAACGGCAATGGACTCGCCGTCTGTCACGTTGGCACTTAAAATATATCTCTGGCGGAAAGTGGGTGTGTGGGTACTACCTATACCCCTCTGCCTACCTTGGGGACCCTTGTGGGTAGTCGCGAGAGTATATTATTTATTATATTACTTTCGTCCTTGCAGTCTTTAACGAATCAAATGCGATTGTAATAGTTGTTTTAATCCAGTTATAAAGAGGAACTACGATTGTACATAATACATCCAACTGGAAATTATTAATTTGAATCCGTAAATAGGCTCTTATTACAAATCGTCTTAATAAAGTCAGTAGCTACATCTGTGTATTAACTGGAAATGTAGCACGTTTTGAATCGCTCCAATGGTGAATAAATAATGTAACGGAAGAATCCACGCCGGTGTAGGCAGGTGACAATTAGTAGCTACATATCTTGAAGGGACTAGAGAAGCATTGCGCGCGTCTTTGCGGGCATGCCATACCCCATTTTCAACAGAAATTATATAAGATTTTGACTTCATAAAGATATTCAATATCCAAACGAAATGATTACACGGCAGTGTTTATAAGGAAAGTTGAGATGGAATTGCTTATTAAACTACCAACTTGGCAATAAAACTGGCAGAAAAACACCAAAAGGATCCGCAATACGATCGAAAATTCTTTATTGGGTAACGTTAAGAGTGATAAAGCCGTAGGTATATCCACACTTCCATTCATTCGGCGCTCTGATAAGATGGCCCGAATAGTGGCTGGACATTTATCTTTAAGATTAATGAGCCAATTTTCTTAGTTGGCTATAAAAAGAATCGCTAGGTCGACCTCGAAAGCCATAGCGGCCACTTACGGGTTGAGCTTGGATCTTTGCATTCCTCAGCGGTTTGATACACACAAAAAATATGTACCTACATTTCTTGTTAATACTTCTGTCATAACAAAAAAATATTATATTTCAGATATAGCTCAAATGTCCGCTGGATATTGTGAACATTGAAAATGTATATGAAAAATTCAAAGTCAATTGCTACTAAGGGACTGAAGATAAAATTGTTAAAAGAAAGCGGAAATAGGAAGTTTCATATTCAAAATAACAATTATAAAGACGCCGACCATTCTCCCCCTATCCCATGGGCGGAATACAAATAAAAAAAACAAATTGGATTAAACTGTCAAAGGTGAAATAAAAAATGTGAAACCGAGTAGGTATTCTTTATATTTCCGATGTCTGTGGAGCATCAACTCTGAACGCTTTCACTGAATTAGCTTAGCAGTTTTTTTGCATTGAAATACGGTTCAAAATACTTTAAAATGACACTTTTTACATGGACAAGTGTGACATGACCGTTCGCACCTTATTTGCATTTAAAACGGTAAGTAGAGCGTTCTGTGAATGGGCGCGCTCGTGTTTATGAGTCGTTTTATGATCTGTTAAACGTAAAGATCGCTCGTAAAATTAATTGTTTAATGAGACCTGCCTTTTATTCATTTAAAATCCATTCATGCTCAACATCAATAATGATACAAATGTTCACGATGATAGTTTAAGAACTGGTTGTATGTAAACATATTTATAAAGGCACCTTTCTGAGCAGCACGGTTCATACCTACAAATTGTATCGAATACAGTTGGGCGCTTTGTTTTCGCGCACATAAATCGAGCTTGTACGGGCGCGCTAACTTATTTTTGTTCGTAGGTACGCAGGATAGATGGATCCAATTCCAAATTATGTCTATCTTGGGAATTAACGGTGGGACGGGGATTCCAGTTTGCCCAAAAAAAGTGCGGGAAGCGGGGCGAGGGGTGTGAAGTGGAGGGCGCTAGAGGGAACGGATGGAAGTTATTTTGGAATTATGATTCCGGATGCGTCCTGAGAGCGCCGCGTGTTTCACGCCTCGTTTCCTTGTAATATCTGCCGGTTGCAACCGTTTAACTTGCACTGGGACGCCGCAATATCACACCGCTGAAACATTTACCTACTATTCCTACTAGTAAATTGTTGCAGTAAAGTCCGCTGACATTTACGCCTTCCATTACGCGCATATACTAGTTCTATTTATTTCTTAGATCCACAAATATCCAACCCCCACGCGTGAAATATAAGCTTCAAGTCCGGACCTAATCTATTTCACGTTTTGTACCCAAATTAAACCGTCTGGCCAAAAATGCGGGACGTGTGTTTTAATGGGGTGTCACAGGGTTCTTAAGTATTCCGACGGCCCTCCCTATAATACCCAGTCTCCTTATTCTGGCACGTCCTCCCCTTGATATATTAGTCCCAGTTCGTCGTACATAATTTTGTAGAGGGAGGTACCTCCCTCACTCCCTCACAGTGTAGCGATCTTTACAATTCCAACCTTTGTTTATTGCCGTATAATAATTTAATGTCCAATCATTATGATCTATATTTAATTTAATTTGGTTTATTTCTTGATTTTCTTAGTTTTTTATTTATCATACATACACTTTTTATATATGTAACTGGGGCTTGACTCTCTGCCTATCCCGTCTTTTGCGTGATGACATATATGTTTATAAATTATAAATGATATGAATTTTGTAACAGAAAAATTATGGAAGCCTCTCGCGTATAATATTAGTTTATGTAACTTTCCAGAAATCCATATTTTAAAGGCCAAAAGTATCCGTCAATAAAAGAGCAGCGTGCCTAGGATGCATCATCCAGCTCAATATTTACAGGCGTTCTGAAAATAGCTGCATACGAGATAAGGGCACTCGTGCTCTGAAACCTAATGCAACGTCAATTGCATTATCTATTGATATGGCGGTCGTCTGGATATTTATGTAACTTAACAGCTTATAAGTCGGTTTGATATCTCATAATTATATCGTTTACTATCCTCCTCCTCCGTTTATGATCCTGTATAGGTATAATATTTGTCGATAGAAGTAAAATCTATTGTATCGATTTTACTCAAGGATGGGATGATCACAAGGGATGAAGCGACTGATGAATGTGGATCATCTTAGGTTTGTTAGACTCGAGAGAACTGGCGCTCTACTCTCTGCCAATCTCGTGAGGAATATACGTGACGATATGCACATAGAAGTGAATATTCAGCAATATAAATGCTGCTACCTTTAAATATAAACTACATATACAAAATTACTTTAGTTCTCTGGGGTTGCATTCATCTCACGTGGTCACGTGTTCCGTTAATATTGAGTAAGGTGCCGTGTTTCGCACCCTAATTTCACAGACAATAGTACCGCAATAAAGGGAGGTACTTACAAGTGAATATTCGAACTCAACTTAGATCTGACGTAAGTTTCATTTCGTCCGCAGCCCGTGAAGAAATAATATTACTGCTAACTTCATCACGCCGAATCCCTGACGAGATAGAAAATAGCACCTACCATATAGCAATTATCTCTAGAGTACCTAAGTGTAGACCTAGCCCTACCACTTTTTTTTTGTGTTGTGTTTTGTTTTCGTATTTAAGTTGGTGGAGTCTTTCTCTCACTCCTGCCTCTATATCGCATATAGATATTTTACTCCCCGTTTCTTAGTCGAAAGTTTCCCCGACAATGAGCGGTGTACGAGACGTAATATAATAATATTAGTCCATTAGTTAAATTAAGCAAGATTTCTCTCCCTATCTCGGTATGTTCATATATCATGTGGCCTAGCACTCACACATGCGTATACCGTGGTTAGGGCATTTAATTATGTGTGCCGTAAATCTTCGTTTTGTTAATGTTCGTGCTATGAAGAATTTGGTCGAGCGCCTAGTGAATTGTATCTATCAATACTGAGCAATTTTATTGCTGTCGAGTCATTTGACATATAAATATAAGGTTTAATTAGGTGCTATAAAACATACACTACACCAACGCAATGGCACCTAAATTATAACTTCATTATGAACTTTATTGACAATACTGGCATATATGTTGTTTATTAAAAATGAGATAAATTCTTCGCCGTGGTGGCCGAGTGGTTCGAGCAGTTGCCTGCGACGCAAAGGTCGCAAGTTCGAATCCCGACTGTACCAATGAGTTTTTCTGAACTTAAGTACAGTGATTAGTCACACCACGAGCTTGAACGGTGAAGGAAAACATCGAGAGGAAACCTGCATACGTCTGAGAAGAAATTCAAAGGCGTATGTATAGTCGTGCTGGAGTTACTACTACACTACTAACTCGCCATCTCTCACGTTGGCACCTAATATACCTCGTATTACCTATACACCTCTGCCTACGGCGTCAGGATATATTATTATTATTATATTATTTATAAATTCTCGCAACCTTGACATAATTGTCATGTCAGCGGCCTGTTTGTGTATTGCAGTTCTGTGAGCTAAATTATTTTATTCATGCGATGGTAACCGTTTAGCATCAGCTGATCCGTGTGTTATTTTGCCATCTTTGTTAGTATGATAACGAAGACCTTCAATTGAAACAACGAAAACATTTCTTTTTATTACTTACATTTTACTTGAAGACATTTTAGATAGCTTTTTCCTTTTCTCATGCATTACATTCTTTAGTTGTCCAATATATTTTTTATATAAAAATATTAGAAGAAAACAGAAATAAATTGTGAAAATGTGTATGAATTTCCTCGTGTATTCTTTATACTGTCTACATAACCGCATTACATACTGGCCACATTATTTTTATTATAAAAAATTAAAAATGTCATATTATTTAGAGGGTATTAAAGGTTTGAATTTCGAATGTATTATTAAATACGCTTTAAGTATTCACTTAACTTCTATACTATTTAAAGGTCCATCGTGTTACAATTCATCGCTTTAAAAATAGAATAGTCAGTTCCTCAGGTCATGGAATTGTACTCAGGTTACGCCCACACAAGGACCCGTCACTAAGACTTGTTTTATTTACGATAGCTTTATAAACGAAATGATATATCTAACTCTCTGTTCAACAATTGCTAAGGTTATAATTTTTTTAAGTAGTTTCAACTTAGTTAATGTGAATAATATTATTCTATTGTTACTATTATACCTATACCTAGTAAAATATTATAAAAGCCGTGGTGCCCGAGTGTTTCGATTTATTGCCTGCAACACAAATATTGCTAGTTGGTATCCCGACCGTACCAATGATTTTTTTCTGAACTTAAGTAGGTACAGTGATTAGTCACAACACGAGCTTTACCGAGATGGAAAACATCGAGAGGAACCTGCATACGTTTGAGAAGAAATTCAAAGATGTAATCGTGCTTAAGTAACGCCGATGGACTCGCTATCTGTCACTTTGGCACCAAAAATATATACCTGGCGGAAAGAACCTCTGCCTACCCTACCCTACTTTCGGGGACACTTGTGGGATGGCCTCTTTCTGGCGTTATAAAAACACCCACTATATATATACAAATCCAAAACAAACTTTCACATTTTATATTACTTCTACTTTTACATTAATTATTTAAAATTATGGCACAGAGATAGATATTAGATATATTATACATACATACATACATACTTATCATCACGCCAAGTCCCTAACGGGGTAAGCAGAGAGTGTAGAGCGCCAGTTCTCTCTTACACTTACATACCCCTCTTTCGCTTCGTCCACATTCATCAGTCTCTCTACGAGAGATATATTATAATTAGATATATATATATCTTAGCGTAGGATATTTCATTTCGAAAATGTACCAACGTATTAAATTTAAAGAGGGTACAGTATACCTAATAAAAAGTATGTACTCATTGTGCTCTCAGTACATATGCAAATAGGTAGGCTATGTAGGTACCTAAATGCTCGCCGCGTGCGCGTGCGTGCAGAAAATATTCGCATCGGATTAAATTATATAACGTCTTCATTCCCCGCGGTGCAGGTTGCATCGCATGTCGGCACGCGGACGCTAGAACATGGGATACTATCCTATGTACGTACATAGGTATACTACAATACTTCGGTGACTTGATTAAGAGAACAGAAGACGCCCACATATCTCACAAATAGGAACCTATCTATATATATATATATATATATATATATATATATATATATATATATAAATGTTATGTTGGTTTGTGTACGCTTCAAAAACTCAAAAAGTTCTGCACCGATCGAGCTGAAATTTTTGCATGATATATAATCCGCATAATAGGCTTGTTTTTATCTATTTTTTGCATCAGTCACATATCCACAGCGAAGCGTGGCAGGGTACAGCTAGTTGTTTATAAATGTAAAAGTTTCTAAGGATGTTTGTTCATATTTCACAGGAAAGATACTGAATGGTATTAGATGATAGGCACAGAAACAGATTATCAGCTGGATTAGGATATGATTTTTCCCAAAAAAAATTAGGCGGGTGAAAACGCGGTGCAGTGCTAGTACTTAAGGAGTTACTTACAGTTTACAGTGTCTATTTCTACCTAGTTTATGTCTATATATGCCTAGAATTTGTAATACCAGACCAAATATTTTCATAGGTTTATTTATTATCTATGGACGGGTCGCACAGGGCGGGTAACTATGGTTTCCATTTCGAAAAAAAACGTAAAAGGTATTCTCTCCGACCAGTGTCTTTTTTGTATTGTCTCACGTAGCGTGAGTTCCGGGAACTTTGCTAAACCGGTCAATGGCGAGACCTAGGCCTCCAGCCAGGCACTTTATTTCTAAACAACACAGCTAAGGGCACCCCCTGTGGGGTACGAACCTCGGCTTAGGGCGTTGCTGGATCGCGAGCAAGGGAGCTGGCTGGACTGATAATTTTATTTAAATATTTTTGGGGGCGGGATTTGCGCGTCTGGCTCGGCGCGGGCCGGCGTTTGCGGCGGGGGTCGGGGGGGAACATTACGGCTTATTCGCGTCGAGCCTCGCCGGCGAGGACGGAACAGTGGTCGGTTTTGTGTAGTGTTGGTATGTTTTTGTCGGGCGTCCTGGAGGACCGTTATGTCGTCATCCGGTTCGATGACGGCATGTTTTGAACGCCTTATCTTCGAGATAAGGGAAGGAGTGTATCGGGCGGCCGATACGACGAGGGGGTTGGGGTGGTTTACAGCAGAATCGAAATGACGTTTGGACAGTTTTTTCAAAAACTGTTTTATAGTAGGGACTTTGAGGTCAACGTGGAGTTGACTATTACGCATGTACCACGGGGCACCTGTGGCTCTCCGAAGAAACCGGCTTTGGAGCACTTGCAGGGGGTTAAGTGTTGACTTGCTGGTGTGTGCGAACACTACACCCGCATATGTCATGATTGGTCGAATGCACGTCGTGTAAATCCTCACCTTGGATTTCAATGAGAGTTTACTTCGTGCATTCAACATGCTGTGAAGTCTACCGAGCGCGAAGGCGGCTCGCGCGCGTACCGCCTGATGGGGCGGTAACTGGAGGCTTCGGTCTTGGGTTTCCCTGGCTTGGGAATACCTATGACCGTTGCACTTTTCCAGGATTGGGGGAAAAAGTTATTGCTCAGTGCGGCATTGAAGATGGCAGTGAGCAAAACTATGAGATAAGGAGAGAAGAGTTTAATAACTCTGTTAGTGATCCCGTCGGGACCTGGGGCTTTCCTGGGGTGTAGATCCTTGATCACTTTCCGGACTTCGTCGGCCGTGATTGGGGCGATGAGGTGGTCTGGGTTTTCAGAGGGTGGGAGAGATAGTTTGCTTTCGACCTCGGCTTCCACCTTATCGAGATGGCGCGGGTCTACCGGCAAGGTGCTGGGCGTACATTGAGCCTCGAGACTGTCGGCCAGGCACTCTGACTTCTCGTCGTCGTCAAAGGCGGGCCCTTGATTTGAACGAGTGAGTGGAGGCATGGACGAGATTTTGTCCGATTTGAGTTTTCGTTGGAGATGCCAGAAGGCCAAGTGACTCGGTTCAAGTTCTCCTAGGAACTTGTTCCAGCGAGCGTCTCGCAGGTCTTTCATGCGGTATCTCAGCTTGCGCTGGAGTGACCTCAGAAAGGTGCGGTTCGCTTCGACCAGTGTCTTATATCAATAAATCATTATATTAGAACCTACTTAGTCGAGGCACTGTTAAAGTAACATTCCAACATGATATGGTACTTATCTATTATATGATGTAACAATTATTTTCTCCTTTAATACTAGGTGATGCCAAACATTTGCCGCAGACTATATTAATCGTGTTGCCTACCACAGAGTTTCTTCACACCAGCTTCAGAGATACTTATACATACGGTTGAGTCAGCAAAATCACGATTGTAGGTTCGAGTTCGAGTTGCCACGAGCTTTACGATGAACCTCGCTAGGAAATGTTTATACGTCTAAGTAGATATTCGTGTTTGTGAAACGGCGATGGACTCGCCATCTGTCATGTTGGCTCTAGTGAAAGGAAGGTGTTGCATCTCGTAATGACCGAAGGGAGATATTATTTTGAACAACATTTTTAAATTTAAATTAATATATTAGCCGACAAGGTAATAGATAGTTACAGAAAGGTATTTGCATTATCCAATGACTACAAATCAAACACTAAACTGAATAATTTACCAATTATTATATTAATATTCATTAACTAGATTCTATACGCTGTGGAGTCCATAAAGCATTGCTGGACTATTTATGGCGGCTTTAACTGTACTATATTATTTAATATTAAAGATCTTAAGGTAAGCGGGCGAAGTGCCTGCAGTTCCGCGATAAGGCACCTCCATGCCCACACCCTACTTTTTGGGGGGTGGTCTTAAGGCGGCCATACTTCAAAACGTGTTTAAGTTAGATAGCTACTTTGATACATTGCCGCCCGTTATTGCATATAGAAGGGCCCTCGATAAATTTGTTCGTTTGAATGAATCTATTCATCTGATATATTTTTACTTACTTCGGATATATTGATAAGAATTATAGTGTCGCATACCTGAAACAAATAATAAATACAATTAGGCGTGTCCATAGTAACATCACACACATGTCTACATAAATGTAGCGTCCAATGAAATACGCACATATAAACAAGGGAAACGAACTGCAAACGGAGCTGTATTTGGAACATAGAGTGGTCAGATAGATCGATATATTTATCGATAGATATAATATATTGCTACGATCATTGTGGTGTTAGAGTTCGTAATAGTTGTAGTATATGTAGATGTAGCAGGTCTCGGGTACATAGGTTATAATGTATATTAACTATTGTAGTATAACTGATTGAAGAATACCATAAACTTGGTCCGAATACCTACATTCGGATACAATATACATATTGTATTCTGTTTATATATTTGATCTACTGCTTTGCTTTTATTTCGCTCGGATGTAACTTTACAATACAAATTTGCAACCTCTCGCGAGATCAATAGATATCTGATACTGCAGCTAATGATTCAAAACTCGCAATAGCCTGCAGCGAAACTGTATCGCCGTGGATAGATTAAACATCGAAGGCCAAATGAACGCACGATAATTTATCGTACGTACCCCCGTGTGTATTAGCTGTATCCGACTAATGCCGGCTTTCGATATTCGGTGCTCGGTCGCGATTCGATATTTACGATCCAACGAGACGCATTAGACTGTCCGCCCGTAGGTAAATTAGCACAGATGCTCGCCACTGTTACAGTGATTCATTCCAAATTGGCTTTTCAGCAACGAAAAAACGAACCCTGCCGAGGATTGCGGTACAAGTTATCTAGGGATTGGCTAAATAGCTTTTAAAAGAGTTTGCATTTTGTTTTCCTTTTGAGACTTTCCAACGGACTAAGCCGTGGGGCGATGCAAATCGATGGCTAAGTAAAAGGCGAGAACGAATGACAATTAACGTGAATGTATGCATGAGTCGTGTTAATGTATAGGTGGTCAGCGAATGCAGTAAATAAACCGAATTTGCAATTAAACATCGCGTAATGGTGTTGAGGCGTTGCCCGACATTACTGGTAGCGGGCCCGCCTCGATGGCTATCGCTTCGGAAGGCGGCTTTAACGCGTGCTAGAATACCCGATAAAGTATAGTGGCCGGTGAATTTGTATGAGTTACACAGTGCGAAGTGCTCAGTTTAAATTAAACGTGTAATTTGAAGTTGAGTGGTGTTAATAGAGGCTACTTCTTTGTTGCAGATTTAAATGCTTCATGGCTGGGAAATATGTAAATTATCAAGAGGTGACGATTTTGTCTATGGAAGTTCATTGAAAAAAGCTAAATGCGGTACGATATTGATTCAATTAGTCATGGAATACATAAGATTGTTAGCACCCGTACATACGTGATCGTCGGTGAGTCCATTGCCGTTTTTCAAGCATGACCATACCTACACAAGTCTTCTTATTTTCTTCTGAGACATAAACAGGTTTACTCAAGATATTTTCCTCAGCAAGCCAAATCTGTCATTCGGAATAAGAACTTACATTATTTGCGTTGGAGGCGACCACTCCAACCACTACGATGACGGCTCAATTACAAAGAATTCATAATCACTTTCGTCAATACATTTACTGTCTACCTGCGTAAATAGTTGTATGTATCGATAAAATAGGAGCAAATGGGACAACAGTTTCTTTTTAATTATCTGTAAATGATATTATATACACACACAAAATGTTTCATTTCCCAATAATGAACCGGCAAAATTACCTTTAGTATAAATAATCCGTGCCAAAGGGTGGCTTCGATGCGCCGCTACTGCAAATCAACCCCCCACCCCACCGCGGGCTGTCGACGATAAATAAAATTCACGTTTTAACAATAAAATGCATTTTCCGCAAATGCTCCCAGTGAATTATTATTCGGGCTTTACGAGCTTAAAATTATATGGCCACGTGAAATTTTCGATCTCGATAATGCATGAGCCCTGTACGGCCAACACTATTTTCGAACGATGGATTTTTGAAATAACGACGTATTTTATTTCGTTAATATATAATGACGCCATCCCTGTCTTGCGTGAATCAGACGAGAATATAACAAGTGAATGCAACGAGGGATGCATTTTTCATCTGCCAATAAACCAGTGCTCCCCAGTAATGGTCCGACACCCTACTATAACACGTCACGTACGGTCCATAAAAAATACTTATAAAACATTTCCCCGAGGAAAAACAAAATACAATGTTTTATTCGCAACAAAAATAGATCACGCGACCGCTTGATGGAGAACCAATAGCGAGCGGGCCCGCGGCACAGATGGCGACACCAGCGCACAGATAGCAGAAAAATATGAATTGTGGCCTTCGATATTTGTCACTTGAATTACTACTCCCGCCGGACCCGGAACGGTCGGATTGGCACTCGCACCTCGTTTGCTATATTATCTATTTCTCCACTGAATTTTGTTGCTAACACGTCATAATAGTATGGACTAAGCTTTATCCTATCTATCAAACTCATTCAACCATGTATCTGATTGATTCAAGAGTAATTTATGTAAATGTGAAACTCCTCAATTGAAAATCATAATGTACTATTTTCAACCATAAACCCGAAAATAAGAATGGACAGGATGCATCAACCATGAAAATGCGGTTACTAAATTCATGTAGAGTTATTACAGATGTTGATGTTGGTAACAGTAATTGTGGTCATCCCCTTACAAATTATCCACCAGTAGCTGGATCCACATCCTGCCACGATCGGGTAGCAATAAGTAAACAAAACTCGTAATAACGGACAGTCACGCCAGCCAAGGAAACCAATTTGGGAGGTATTTGTAAATGTCAAATATGTTTGTGCGCACCTATTTATTGCGAGTATCCCTCACGTACGAGTAAATAACGAGACACTGCGATAAAGTGAAAAGAGATACACAAAATGCTGAGAGATCTACGCCTTAAATACACGCGGTGGACTTACCAAAATGAGCTTTACTCGATCGGTCTAAAGCTCAATACTGTTTGTGTATTCGAAAGCTTAACGCGCTCGTGCTAAGGCTGGTGCGTATACAAGTAGAAAACTCAGTGCGCCACGTGCGAATGATTCATGGCCGTCCCTTAATTAAAGAAGATTTTAATTGTATCGGATGTCTGTGAAAGCGAAAATAATGCACTCCTAAATTGGGGGTGGGACTCAGAAATGTATACCTACGTGCTAGTCGCTAGGAATAAACACACTCTTTATATTTGTGATCACAGTCTGTAGGCTTACGATTTAATTTTATATGTAGACTTTGAACAGTATTTTTATGTAGCATATATTTAGTTGGAGCATTTGCTTTCACATATTATATACAACTGCTGCTGTCCCACCCAGCTTCGCCCCGGTGAAAAAGTAAAATAAAACACGTTTTTCAACTATCGCTACCCCTATGGAAGCAATAATTGAAAAACGTGTCGTTTTTTATTTCATATAAAGTTGAGTTTCATAAAATCCTTCTTAGCTGACCTCTACACCACCTAAGGAATACTCCTACCAAATTTCAAGTCAATTGGCCTTATAGTTCCTGAGATTTCGTGATGAGTGAGTTCACAAATGGGATCTAGAGATAGATAGGCACATACCTAAAATGAAGTATTTTTAATTTAATGTCCCATACTTCAGTCTGACTTCAGATAAAGCTAAAGTAAATGATGCAATTGTTCCTAAAATATCCGGCGTAATAAAAACAAGGATTAAATCACATCATCAAGGAAACCCTTTGAATTGAGTAGGATAATTCCGCGTGTATAAAGTCAAGCTGCCGCCGACGTAAAATATCTTTCTTAATTACAAAAGCCTTTGTTGAGCGTATCTGATCTATGCAAGCGAATGCTTTAAACATCAACCCAACAAATATATTTCGGACGAGCTAAACTGCTTAATGGAAGTATGTCTGAAGGGTCGCTGGAAGTAAGCGGAAGAAGTTCCTACTACAAAGCCTTTGGAATTACTTTAATTAATAAACAACACTTAGGTGAATAGATAAATTTGATTTGGACCAATATCAGTAAGGTGTTTTTTTAATTCCTTTTTATTAACTACGTAGATAGCATATTCAAAACAGACCAAAGTCGTCAACTGGTCCGTAATCACATCGAAATACTTGAACTTGAATTTCGAATGCAGCGGTTGAGAGGGCGCTCGAAAGTTCTAGATTTGAATTTTCCGTTAGTTCAAGCACTATGATGAGCGCCATGTAACGATCCTGTAAGCTAGGAGCGTACTTCATTTGGCGAACAATAGAACGGCCCGTTCCCAACGCCCCGCAGCGACACTGGATAAATCGACTGGGGCTTTAACTCGCGCCCGCCCGCGGAAAATTGGGGAAAATCGATTTAAATATCTTAAATGTGACGGCTTATCGAGATCGCACGAGGTAGCTCGTATCCATCGGCAATAATGTTGGCACAAAAAGGTCTACTTATGTGTATATTGTTTTATTATACGTATGTTATCTACGCCCTGTAATGGACTAGCAATCCCAATTAAATATGCCCTCAATGGTCTGATCTAGATAAAGACAGTCGCCCGACTGTCCAACCGAATGCAGTGCTGATGAATCTTAGGCAGCACGCGAGCTTACACTACGTCCCTCGTTAGGCAGAAGTTTTAACAAAACAACACCTTAAGTCCTAGACTTAAAGGATATATTGCAAAAAATTATCCAATCAAAAATAAATCGTTGCCCGTTTTGGAGACCCCAAAGTGTTTAAAGTAAAGTAAACCTCCCGCTTAACTCAGTCTAATAGAATCACCTCGGATTGGTTTCCGATATTTACTGTTTGATTTTTTCCCCTCGTGTCGAGATTTGGGACGTTTACCCAAAAGAGGCGTGTTCTGGTTGATGGTAATGGCCGGTAGGGTCGCTGGTAACATAACCTTTCTAATTAACGATCGCCCTGCACTCTATGAGGTGAGAGTTGATTATTTTACGAGCCCTTTTCGTTTCTTGTTTACGGTACATTTAGTTTACCTTTCCCGGCGAATGTATGTTTGTCTGACATCTATTTTGTGACCCATTGTTTTTTATTTGTATTTGTCAAAGACATCTCAATAACAAGATCCGAAAGCATTAACAAGGGCAGAAACTTTCGACCAAAGCTCCGTAAAGTTATTAAATAAATACAACAATAATTCAACGGTGCACGATAAGTTTATTGAATTGATCATGCGCAAATATTTATAGACGGGGACGTAAGATGTAAGGGGTCAGAATTTATTGAAAACCAAGAACAGTCGGGCATACATAGGTAAGTTATATAAATTGACATCGGCAGCAATCAGACAAATTGGCTCCATCCAAGCCCCTCTAACCGAATTAATCTGATACGTAGGTTTTCTTAGCATGAACCACTTAGGTGGGGGCAGCTCGGGGGGCAGAGATAGACGCTGATGCGAATCACATTATTTATCTAATCTCATATGAAATAAATTTTTGTATCAAATAAAAATGTCTGCGATCACGTCTTGTGATGCTAAAAAGTGAACTGAAATTGTCTTAGAGCAGGGGAAAGATATTAACGTAAAAGTTATAAGTAGAGACATATTATCACGTCGAGTCCCCTCAATTGATGATTAGAGAGAGGACTGTATTTAATGAATTGATTTCTAAGTATTATTGAAAAAATACTCGTTCTACGAATCAAATTGTTTCAATTCAAAAATGGAATGAATCTGAAAACAATATGAATTCAAATAACATATTCGAATGTTATGAGCCAGTATTAATTACCCAGCAAAAAGTATTTATTATTTATATTGATATACTTAATTCGGTAGATATGTATGGAAGCGACTATCTACAGACATATTTCGTTACAGCTCCCGTCCCGTTTGAGACACGCTTACGTCTTCCCTAAGCATGTGCGTACTGGGTACATGAATAAATATTCTACAAATCCACCTTTAAATAAACAGTATGGGGGAATAACGTTTTTGCCTCATTCCGGGTAAACGATGCTTAAGATATTTATTGGGGTATGAATTGAGTTTTTACTCGCAACCATTGCAGTAGGCACATTTTTGTATTGAAAAAAAGCTGCATTCTCTTAGATTTTTTTCTTTGTGGGCAGCTGTACGCAACACTACACGTACTTAATCGCTTTTATTTGATGTCTACTACAAGGCTAGGCAGTGTAATAATAAATATGTACTTTTCTTTTAGCTATGTGTAATCTACTATGTGCATAGCTGTTTAATTCAGGCATTTGAGTGTCGAGCGTATGCAATATTCCCCATGAAGTTGCCTTCAGTATAAATCGCTCTTCAGAAAACTCACAACCCAGAATTTCTAGGCGTTCACAAAAAACATATGCCATCATGGTTCGGTGTGTCCAGTTAGGTAGATACTTAATCTAGCTAGACGTAGTTTCATATGAATATGGATATATGTGTATATATATATATATATATATATATGTATGTATATAATATGGATATATGTATTCGGACCTAGATTGCCATACTTAAGAAATTGTCACCATTTTATTGCTAAAGGTACTTTGCTACTCACCATAACTCGCTGGTAAGCAATTTAAGCAACAAAGTAATGCAAGTGTTGCAATTATCCCCGTTCGCCCCTATAATACGTAACATTAATTGCATCTGTTCAAGACGCTTAAATCCCACTTCCGGCGGAAAAACTGATTATCTAATTAGAAGAAAGCCTCTGCAAGAGTCTCCTAACTGCGGGCTAATCACAAATTAATGAGTGCTTGTACCCTGGTGTCGCGGCGCGATGATAATTCCACGCCGCCCCGCTGCGCTAAGAACCTCATCAATTATGGCGAATCCACCCCCAATGGTGTTCCGTAGCCAGAACACCCTATTGCGTTACTAACGTCAAACTAAACTAGTAGAATATACAACGATTATTTAAAAATCGAATGCGGAAAAAAACTTAACTTTTTTTTAAAGTCAAAAGAGGTTTATACTACACTCGAAATTTTAGTTTTAATTAAGTTACTAACTTCGAAACATTGGTCTACCAAGTACCTGGGTGGCTTGAAGCATATGTAAATTCTAGTGATCAGATAAGTAGGTTCTCTTTAGAGGTGTAACAACACCCTCTTATCGCCAGAGATATATGAAGGTGCCAATGTAAGATGGCGAGTCCGTCGCTGCTCTCTCAAGCAGGTTCCTTCTTGGTATTTTATTAATTTATGTAGTTCATATAGAGCGTAGTAATGAAATATTCTTATTACAAGCAACCCTTGCGATAACTAATGGCTCTAAGACAGTTGTTGTGCCGACACCGAACGCTTCCGTTGCAAAGCCACACTTGATTTGTTGTTCCGTCCTCGAGAGTTACTGTCACCAACGTTTGAAACATTAGGAGCCGCCATATGCTGTGGGTTCACACTCCAACTTGTTAAATTTAGAATAATTTATACCTAAGGGACACACTAATGACATGAGAAAATGCGTAACGTAGTACGTATAATATGTACATTCACATATCTATATATCCTTTGTTAAAATTGTTCCGGTCAATACGAGCGATCCACCCCGGCTTCGTATGAGCGTTATTTACAATAAATTAGGAAGTATGTAATATAGTAGGTAATGTATATGTTTTGTATTCATGTCATTAGGTATATGTATATCACGATAATTATATGATAGGTAAATGTTTATACAATGTTCCTTTCAGTAATATTTTAGTATATGGCGTTCAGACAAACAGACATGCATACAGGCAGGGAACTTTGTTTTACAATATGTACCAAGTAGATACGTACAAAAGTCTATGAAACAGATTGTTAATTAAATCGCATAATTTGAACGAGAACTCAAACGGGAATCTTGTTGTTATAGGTAAAGACCATGAATATAAATCGTGATAAATTCGTCGCGGGGTCGCGTGCGGTGCGAGGGCGCGGGCGGGCCAGCCTCAAGGGCTTTTTTCTTAAAAATAACTTTTGTCAGAGTAATTCGGTGGAGCCACACGATTTATATTTAGGTGGTGTCACCCTCGTAATTAGTTTTTAACTAGTTGTGATAAGGGTTCACCCTGCTTTATGCGCACTCAGTAATAAGTTTAGACTAATGTTCGAGCTGAACATTAGTCTAGGATAACTTTAATACGCATTGAAATATTTCTGACACGGTTAGGTTTTTTGTTTAAACTTTCTTCGAAACAAAAGCACAGCAAGCAATTGTTCTGACATGTCACAATATTTTTATTGTTACCATATTTCGCGCGTCTGCAGCCCGTCATATCTCGAGAAGTAAGGTATAAGTTATTCGTCTTACAACAAAAAGAAAAAGAAAGTTCTTCCACGAAACTTCTTTTATTCTCGGAGAAAGTTGCGTAAAAAACTGGAGGCGCTTAGAAAAAAGCAATTTTCTAGCTCAGGTGTGTGAGATGTTCTTTATCTAACTTTGCATCCGAACCGCTTTGTTTATGGCGACATATCTTGCCGAAGTTTTGAACATTTTATTACGTTGTGCCGTGGTACCTTGTACCTTTTTACAAACCAACAATAGAGTAACAATAGTTGTTTTATAAACTACCGTTTATTAAAAAAGAATGGACTAAAAGCGCTACCTGTCATAAAATGTAATTGAAAAAAACAATGCCGTTTATTCTGTTGCGAAACTTTTGACATTAATTGTAAAAAGATTAGAACACACCGGCAGAATTAGAAGGACAATGAAAATTTTAAATAATCAGTCCGAGAAAACCACATTGCATTTTTAATGGACACGGGAAATATAATTTGAAATACTCTTTATAGCTCGCATAATGTAGCCAAGTGGGCCAAAAAATGGTTGTCACCGTCTGGCGTAGTACATTAGCATGGAGGGTGTGAGGCAAGGAGGCTTTATCAGGAGGGCCTTTCCTGAGGGAGGGCCAAATAATGCGATATTGCTCGTTTGTGCGGGGGCCTATTTATCTATTAAAAAACGTGAGATTTATGACGGAGTATAGGAAACTTTAGGAAGTTTTTATGTTGTTACACCGTTCACGGAGCTAATATAAGAGATTGATGCGTGTTATTCTTGCCTTTTTTGGCCGCACACTGGCAGCGATCATATTTTTTTCACATACTTTAACTTTTATATTGTGTTATGGAGCTTATAAACAAATGTAACGTAATACAAATGCCTGATAAAGATGGATTGGATGACACATCGCCACTGCCGTCGGTCCCGACAGACCAGGATACGCAAGGCAATCGGAATTATAAAAATAAAATTGTTCTTCTAATGCTTACCTAGCATTCATGTAATTTTATTAATATTTTTTTCATTGTTAAATTTTTATCCCTAGTTATACTTTATTAAATAAAAGTCTTCAAAATCCTCATTAGAATAATCACTAAACTTTCATCCTTCTCTTGAACCACTAGATAATAACTAGCTAACTTTAACCCAGCCGTTAAACTAAGGTATGTACTATATCGATGTTATATTAATGTCAAGATGATACTATTTTAGACATGTTTTCCAGACATCGACCACTTTTTCCAAATTCAAATTTGGCTGATGTCATTTTTGGATTTCGAAATAGCTTCTATGTATTTTCATTTAAGGTAGTTGATTTAAGCCTTTATTTACCATGGTTTTTGCAGACTAATGTAAATGGCAAAGCATACGTTAAAAATACTTAAATTCCGTAGGTACTGATTGCAAACATTTGCATAAAGTCGAGTAGATACTTCCCTAACGAAGTTTGAGTGCTAACATTATGCCAAAGCGGATCGTGACTTTCGTGACTGAACTGCGATCTGACAACACGCCTTTATGACGAATAAATTGAATTACATTCAAAACAACCATAAAGGTTACACAAAGCAATTTTATAACATTTAATGCCGTAATTTTGTCTATGCACTCTTGTTAAAGATCTATATACACTGTACTATAGATTATATACTGTAGATAGTTCCTAGATGAGAATACAAGCTGTGTACATTTTACATATAGGTAGGTAACCTGCCCACAAGGGTCCCCGTAATAGGTATGTATATAAGTAGAAATGACAATTAGGTTACAATGATAACAGAGATTAATATAATTAATATAACAATGATTACATACAGAGGTATGTAAGTTTAGAGAGAACTGGCGCTCTATACTCTCTGCCTACCCCGTTAGAGACTTGGCGTGATGTTATGTATGTATGTATGGTAACAATAAATCATTATTTTAAATTTAATAATCAAGTAAATATATCTCAAAGCTAGACTTTATTGAACGCTACGTACATCAATAAACCCAATAGATTTGACCATTAAATTAATCTAAAGGACATTAAAACGTACAAAAGTAATAAAACTTATCGACATTATGATTCCGTGCATCGAAAACGGCTTCTATTTATCAGTATGTAATAGTAATGTGTACATGTATTGACGTATGTTTATTATCAACTGGGAATATGGGCTGGAAACAGTGCTAAATTTGCCGGACACACGATAGTGCGCTATTATCTGCAATTATTTGTCACCGAGTGAACAATGCCTCTGCCGGGATGCCCTCGTAACACACCTACTATCTTACTCAATTTGTCATCGTTATAATTGGTTGGCCGAAAAATTACGCCGTATTAATTTGTATTTCGAATCATTCTGCAGGTAATTTAAAGGTTGCAGAAGTTAAGGTGAACATACCTACATTAAAAGCTGGCTTAAATCGAGCTTTAAAAATATTTATCTACTATACATATAGGTCTGTCGTTTTTTATATTTTTTTATTTTTCATAAGAATACGTATAAATAAATAAAAACATTTTAGGGATGGGCAGTGCCCAACCATGCAATATCGATACTTTTGTTCCTACAACAATTTACTCGCATGTTTTCACTGTTTGATATTATCATACATCAATTAAGACATGTTGAGAGTTCATGCATTAGTGTCTAGTAGTAATCCACCTACCTAACTACGGCGTTGAAATTTTCCATGACGGACACGTGAGAATGTTTTAATGAATAGGTCATTGTCAATACAATCAGTAAACAATATTACCTACTTGGCTACATTTAAGAATTTAAATGCCACAATTTCAATCGACGGGCGGATTCAAATCACGAACTGCGTACGGTGGCGCCACTACTTCCCAATGCGCCAGACAAACTGTACATCCATCATTTTAATAACAATTCAAGTCTTTGTTAAAGTTCAAGTAAGTACATCTGGTCATATAAATCTTGGGAGAATAGGGTTCTCACATACATTTTACAAAATGAAATTGTATCCCGCCCACTATGTTTGAATAAGGTAAATGTCACACGAAGAAATAAGAATCTTATACTTTTAATAGCACTCAAGAGCAGTGGTCGCTTTTCTTTAATTACTTTTTCGCTTTAAAATCTATAAACGTCTTGACGGCAGTAAGTTTCTAACCTCTGAACTCTCTTCGAACAGTTTACAAACCCTGACAGATGTTACACTTAGAGAGAGCTACTGTACCAACGGGTTACCTAATAAATAATAGCAGCGTGAGTTAAGACCACCTAGCGAGGAAGCTGGGCTTGTTTACGACGGTACCCAAGCAGTATTGTGGCCACCTACGCTATATATTTTGCTTAGCAAATTGCTCAGTTCGCTCGCAGTGTCTAATAACCCTTTAATGAAGGAACGTTCCCTTTTTCACCGTTAAGTTTAAATTAACATGTAAATGTTGGCTAAAATATATCAATTACCTACTTTTGTTAACAGTTCAGCTTAGTTTTTCTATGACATATGGACGTTATAGAATATCATAAATAAGTAATAGGTCCGTGAAATATCATACCTAAATCTTTGTTGATCCAGTGGCTAAGAAAATTGAAAGATTTACCTGCAACAAAAAAAACGAAAAACTTTAGTAAGAATAGGTACCTTGATTTACATTAATCAATCTGCCTATCAAACACCTAATAGAGAACGCCCCTTTAATAATATAATAGCGTTAATTATCACATTTAAATAATGTAACGCAAATGAATGCGAGTTTGAGCACGCGACTCGGTCACTATCCATTCACTAACTCGGGAAGCGTCCACAATAGCTCATTTGAATACAATCTACCAATCTTTATAACAACAAGGAGTAAATATAGAATTACTTTTATATCTTTTTACACAGAACCTCTCGAAAATTGCACCATTGCTGTGGGGACCACATACACTAGACAGTGACAGTTAAATGATATACTATTCATCTAACATACATACTATTCTTATTTGCTTTAGTTCAGCTGACTATGAAATCTAGGTCAGGCACAGTTTATAAAGTACATTTCCAAATAAATTATTATTATGAACTGACTTTAAGTTTGAAATTACTTGTGCATACGCACACATGCATGCACAAGTATCACACACAGCACACATGAAGAGTAAAAGTTTGGCATACCACCATAAATCAAGGGGCGTTATACGCCATGTTTCACAAGCCCAAATTGTCTCTATCGCTCTTATGGGAACTCCTTTGCTACTATCTCATTCTATCGCAAAGCTGGAATGGCCAAGGGAGGGGGCAGCTGTCTACTAGTGACGTATTACTCCACTGCCAGTCGTTTGGTCCGGTTGTCTAAATGCGGCCCTTTAATTAGGTATATAATCAACATTAATTATTCAGTTAATATTCTAGGTACTAATAAAATAAAACATCAATATTATATGCATGAATCACAATTTATTTTGTTACAAACCTATAAAGGGCGGAAACAGCGACTAATGAAGTACCTGATGCGAATATCGATATCGACATGGGTGCTAATTAGTTACCAACGGAGCTACCGCAATAATGTATGCGGAGTAAGTGCTCAATGCAAATCGCAAGTGCGATCCTAGAATAGGCAATGTGAACACAAGTTTATAAGACCACCCACACATCTTCAAATTGTGCACTATACGTGTTTACTATTGTTCGTCATAATTCCGCCTTTGCTGATTTTAGTAGAAGACATTTGTAGAATATCAATACAAAACAGATTGAATATGAAATGACGTTCACGTTCTAAGTTCTAATGTGTATTGGATGATATCATAGGAAAAGCATGAAATTTGAATTACAGTTTTTTGGACAAACTCAGATCAGATCAGTTTGAAAGAGACGCGGTTGCTGAATAAAAACATATTTGCTTTCCAGTATTTCCTCACGGCCTCCCACAAGGGTCCCCTCAGAGGTAGGCAGAGGTGTATAGGTAGTTCCCACACACCTTTCTGCCAGAGATATATTTTAGGTGCCTACTTGACAGATGGAAAGTCCATCGCCGTTAATCAAGCACGACTATACATACATACGCCTCTAAATTGCTTTAGATGATTTTCTTCACCGCTAAGCTCGCGGTGTGACCGATCACTGTATTTAAGTTCAGAAAAAAATATTGATTCAATCGAGAACCAAACTTGCAATCTTTGTATTGCAGGCAACTACTTGAACCACTCGGCCACCACGACGCCTAACACTAGGTAATTATATATCCTCAAATAAATGCATTTCTTAATAATAAACACATTTGCTTATATCACGTGTTTACTGCATAAGTGTCCCATCAGCTGGTTCTCTGTCTTTTAATACCCATAAGAAAATTCGATCTATGTTCTCGCCGATCCAGTTAATGTCGCCAACGTTGATGTGTTCTTATTTGTACGAACTAATTCCTGGGCCGTTAAGAGTATCGCGCCCTTGTTGGACATCTCATTGGTCGGCAATAAATATCGTGTTATCTCTCGATATCGACCGCGCGCCTCACTTCGCCCCACCTCCCCACCACTCTAATGAATTATACAATGAACTCTCATCTAAATACAGAAAAAAGCTTTTAAAGGCACATATCAAAAATGCCCACAAAAGCCTACTAAGACAGGACTCAACAGATTTATGGTATTCCCTTTGTTAAATCACGTAATCTCCACGTGGAGCCGCGATATAAATGGAGGTAAATGAAAATAAATGTAGTTCCTCATTCTGTTGCTTGCCTATTTACATGGTGCCCGAGCATAAATCTGGCTCTGTTTAATGGTAATCTATTTTAAAAATTACCTGTTAAATCACATAAGGACAGATAGCGCATTGTTTGGGGTACGTGGTTAGAAAAAATATGTTTTGTCGGCCGACGCAACCGGGATTTGTTGCCTTCAGGGTGGCATTTACATCATTGGCCCTCTCATATATAATGTCGTACACGACCCGGAATACATTAAACAGGTACAAAATTATACTCAGAACTCGTCCGCAGTTCTTAACCAAATAATTCAATGAAATTATTTAGTCAGAGTTCAATGCGTATACAAATATCTAACCGTCTTTAATCATTATGGTATCGCTAGTGAGTAGGCGAGTGTCGAATTTAAATTAATGATTATTTATTGTGAATGTTTCGACCATCGTTACGTGGCAGCCATAGGGCCATTTTCGGCAGTTTCCGGGTATACGTAGGTATATTTCGTTTTGTTACGCTTATTTATATGCGTGACGCGCCTCTCGGATAACTACCGTAAAACCGAATAGACACATAGATTAATATTATATCTATGACTGTATGGTAACTATGAAGCTACCATTTTTTGTTTCATTATTTGTAATTCTAAAAAAGCTAAGTTGATTATTTATGATACATTAAAATTCATCATAAATCACACTTATTAAAACCCAAGCATGGCATCTAGGTAGGTATATAATGAATTATATAAATTTTAAGCGTCAATTCTACTTATTTACCGATAATTAAAGATCAAGCAAAAATACATGGGTTTTTTTGTAGAGCAAACACAAGAGGAAAATATTAATTAGAGATGCGACTTCCCGCGGCCTCGCCGAGGCACATCGGTCGTCTCGCCTACATACGTGAGAGGCGTCATGCTAACGCAATAAGAAATAAGTGGAGAACAAAAACTGGCCCGAAGCAATAACTCACCTCCAGATCTGACCGAAAGATGCTGATGTCAGCTGTGACATCACAACGTTGGGATCTTTTCCCGATAGTGCACGCTTTTCATACTTTTTTAGTCGATTATATACGATTTGATTAAAACACGAGATAGTCTCACTAAGCTATATAATGTTTATTTCTAGTTTATATTGCTATATAAATGTACCTAAACTTATTACTATATGGTATGTTTCATACCAGACCTGCATACGTCTGATAAGTAATTCAAAGGCTGATGTATAGTCGTGCTTGAGTAACGGCGATGGTCTCGCCATCTGTCACGTTGACACCTACAATATATCTCTAACGGAAAGTGGGTTTGGGTACTACTTTACACCTCTACCTACCCCTTCGGGGACCCTTGTGGGAAGGAGTGAGGATTGAGGTATGTTTTAAGCGTATTATTTTTTATTTAGGAATATAAAATTTAAGATAAGAATACTGGAATATTCCTTGTGTTGAATGTAATTTTTAAATTAATAAAACTGAATATTATATACATGCTACTATAACCTACTATAGTAAGGGTAGTTGAAATTACCACAGTTGATAATGATAATATATTTCATTTATTTGTTTTGTTTATCGATACGTGATGCGGCAATTAGCACATCACTAGACAAAGCGCTCCGGGTGCGAGCCAACAAATCATACCGATAACATCTTCTACAAATTTGAATCGGATCTTATTTATGATTTGCCTTTTTCACGACTACGTTTTGGGGAAAACTCTGATATAAATCACCGATAAATGGTTATTGGGTTTCGTACCTAATTCGAACTTTGTAACCGCCCACCCAATTTGAAAATGTTTCAGCAATCTCCAATTTATGAAGTGTAAAGTAATCCCATTCACCAATCGGATACGGGAAGAGACCGCCGAACCAATAGGTAAAAACAAAATTAAATGGTGAATATAGGAAAGTTCTCACGGCCCTTTTCATTATTCGCAACAACATAATAATCATAACAAAGGCATGTACAAACACCGTACTTGGTTAAACAGCAATCGCATAAACAAACCCCAACAATAAAGCCAAATAAACGCTCAAGCAGGCCATCCAATCGCACCTTGAATCGCACATAAAAGCCCATGAACACCGGTCGAATTGAATACGCCGCTACTCAACAGGAGCATTCAAATATTGCATTCCCACCCGTACTCGGTCGGGTAATATCAAGCACGGGAGTAGAGTTCGTTAGTGCCCATAAAATCGTTTACGAGCTGCCGAAGAACCCTCTTCAATAAACGTGCCATAAAAGTTTGGTTATTTGACGGTAGATGGCGACAGTAGTGGCCGCTTCATGCCATTGTAACGATTTTAGTGCCATCTATGTAGCTTTTTAAGAGTTTAAGAATGGTGAGGGACAAAGATAGTTAGTTGAACGGGTAGTCTCGCTTGCTCGGTACACAAGTTTGGCGCACTTGTAAAATGCCAAGCGTGAGTAGGATTTTATAAAAATATTTGTTTGTTTGTGTTAGAATCATTTAAGTTATCTAATTTATTATAGAAACAGAAATGCTTATCGTACTTAGACCAAATATTTACATTTTATATCATGTATAAATCTAGTATTGAATCTATTATACCTACTCATTAATAAAATTGATTGGTCTGTCGTATCAACAATAATAGTTTTGTTTGCTACACATTCGAGTATATAACAGTACTGATAACATAAAATACAATTTACATTGTCTTGTCTGTCTGTTCTGGTTCATTTCCGAAAGACCACCGGTTTTGACTTGACTAATTATTCATGGACAGAATCCTCGTCAATATTTTTTTATTTAATATTAAGCTAAGATTAAGCACTGATCGTAATAAAATCTTCCTCCACTGTCTCTGTAGTGTCACCCGGAATAGTTGAAGTACCCAGCTAATGAATTTCAAGGTAAAAACTGTTTACAGCAGGATTTAAATTTCGAACTGGGCGCAGGCCATTTGATGAACGGTTTCACGCACATTACGGCCGCCGGCAATGCTTTCGTAGGGCTACCAACATCCTACTTACAAACCATAATTAATATCATCTATACAAATAAATAAAAT